>PIJE02000051.1:231055-404012 GCA_002895965.2 Coryphaenoides rupestris
CGGCTACCCTGCTGCCTACTCCCGAAGATGGGGAGCCACACGACTGTGTGGCCACCATTAATGAACTATGCACACCACGTGTGGACCTGACAGCTACACCACTGTTACCGGGGACGGATGTGTTGTATGTTGATGGTTCTAGCCGAAAGGACCCAACAACAGGGATTAATGAAGTGGGCTATGCCATTGCCACGCAGAATTGCGTGGTAGAATCAGCTAGGTTACCCCCTCACCTTTCAGCACAAGCAGCTGAACTGTTTGCCCTAACCAGAGCATGCATACTATCAGAAGGTAAGCGAGTTACCATTTATACAGACAGTAGATATGCTTTTGGCGTTGTCCATGATTTCGGCACCTTGTGGAAAATGCGAGGATTCCTCACATCCACAGGAAAACAGATTAATCATTCACAATTGGTTGCTAACTTACTTGATGCTATACTCTTACCCAATGTCTCTTGCCACAATGCCACTTCAATGGCTTAGTTCGGGGTTCTTGACCAGGAGGAAGACACGGTAGACGTGGTCATGTGACCACGTGGTTTGGGCTTCGGACTCGAGTCAGGTCCTCCCTTGCCGTCCGTACACAGCCTCTTACTCTGTGGGGAGAGTAAAGGTGGTAAAGGTCAAATAGGTAAAAGGTGAAGGTAAAGGGAAAATAAATACCATCAGGCTAATTATACTCATCCCCTACAGCTGCGTCAATCACAGGCATTTTTCAGCTGCGCACCCCTTGTCTCAACCCACTGGCACTAAACCACACCCCCTCGTATACCATAGACCCAAATAAGGATACATCTCAAGTCCATCCATCCATTTGCGTCCGCTTATCCGGGGCCGGGACGCGGTGGCAGCCGGCTAAGCAGGGCCCCCCAGGCTTCCTTTTCCCCAGCCACGCTCTCTAGTTCCTCCTGGGGGATCCCGAGGCGTTCCCAGGCCAGACGAGATATATAATCTCTCCAGCGGGTTCTGGGTCTGCCCCGGGGTCTCCTCCCAGTTGGACGTGCCCGGAAAACCTCCAAAGGGAGGCGCCCAGGGGGCATCCTAATCAGATGCCCGAACCACCTCAGCTGACTCCTTTCGATGCGGAGGAGCAGCGGCTCTACTCCGAGCTCCCTCCGGATGTCTGAGCTCCTCACCCTATCTCTAAGGCTGAGCCCAGCCACCCTGCGGAGGAAACTCATTTCGGCCGCTTGTATCCGCGATCTCATTCTTTCGGTCACTACCCAAAGCTCGTGACCATAGGTGAGGGTTGGAACGTAGATGGACCTGTAAATCGAAAGCTTCGCCTTCCGGCTCAGCTCCCTCTTCACCACAACGGACCGGTACAGCGCCCGCATCACTGCAGACGCTGCACCAATCCGTCTGAGGGTTGTGCTTGACTTATAGTCACTATAAAGCTGACTCTGTAAAGCCAGTGCAGATGGCACCTGGGTCTTCAATTCAGTACCATCAACAACGACTAAAGTAGAAGGAAATTATTTTCAGCCATGTTTTTAATAAGAATGTCTCTATGAGGCCATATGCTCAGTTGTCCAAATGTTAAATACATAAGCTCTATCCATGTATTAAAAACAAGTCCTGCAGACTGCATGGATACTCCAAATCTCGATGAAACGCGCTCCCTGTAATCTCTCTTATCTGGTCATTATTGCACGTTCCCCAAGCGCATCTAAAAACCATTTTCTTCTAACTAAATGTAGCTGTAGTCTAATCTATGAACACAACAACGCGGGACAAGCTTTGTTTGTGGGACATCATGACGGCTCTATTGCAAGGGGCGTGGTCTTAAGAAATCAGGCAATCTTATTGGTTATTATTCTCCGCGTGAAGGACATGGTGGAAAGGTCCATTGGGGCCGGGGCTCTTGAGAATTGCACTTATAATTTCATAAGGAACTACAGTGGTCGCCACTAGGTGGCAATATTCTACAACAACAAAAAAGAAGTCGCTCTAACAACCCCGTTTCAGACATTACATGGTTAAATGAATCTGGTAGCCAAATATCTTGAGTGCATCTCATCATCTACCGAACAGCGTCGAGGTCAAGCGGGATCAAGATGAACATTTTCCATGCGCTAAGAGTGGGCTGGGAATGTCGGCGACCCAGATAAGTCAATGATCCCAGACGAAAGTGAGTATCAAGCAGCACAGCTACACAGGTTAACCACCCGTCCATCGCTGGGTGTCCCAAACACAATGTTTTCCATCGCTGGGCGTTCACTAGCCACCTCTAGTGCTCCTATCTACCATAGCTGGGAATTCTCTTTAAGCCTTTGCTGGATTTCCTGCCTCTATTCTCTGTCATATCACTCCTATGGGAGAACAGCAGAGGTGTGGACTCGAGTCACATGACTTGGACTCGAGTCAGACTCGAGTCACAAATTTGATGACTTTAGACTCGACTTGACAAAATCAAAAAAGACTCGACTTTGACTTTAACACCAATGACTCGTGACTTCACTTGGACTTGAGCCTTTTGACTTGAAAAGACTTGATACCTTCCCCCAAGCCCAAAGATAAAAAATTATGTTATTTAAAAATTGTGCCGCAAATCAATTCATTTCCCTTCATTTCCTGAATGAACTACATTTCCAGCGAATCGACACTTCATTTCCCAGATCCACCTTAAACCAATCAGACAGACAGCATCCAATCAAGTTGCGCGAGAGAACCACGAAGAACTAACGTTACAATTCAGAACGACGGAGCAATATTGGAAAAATTATACCAAAGATTATTTCATTTGCGTATAAAAAATACGCGGTGGTCAACAAAAAACGAATTGCAGTATGCAAAACGTGCGGGTCGACAATCACAGACGGAGACGCAACAACTTCCAACTTTGTTCGACATTTGAAGCTGCACAAAGAACGGTAAGTCGAGGCTAATATTAACGTTAGATTGTTGACAAATTAGATTGTTTTGCCAACAAGTTGATTATGAAATTAATAATGCTAGTGCAGTGCCCGTTGGGATGTGCCGTTCGGACCGGGATGATTTTCTCGAGAACCACTCCTCGCACTCGACACTGACACATGACTGACAGACTTTGGCCAATTTGGTCTTTTGCAAATGCAATGCATCATAGGGCCCTGAGATAACAGAAAAAGCACAACCCTGTGGGTAAATGAAACTGTTTATGCATTTCACGTTCTCTCTCTCTCTCACACACACACACACACACACACACACACAGATGTCTCCCATCTCTGGGATCTGCATGGTTTTTCTCAGACATTCAGGCCAGTGTTCAAATTGTAGGCCTACTTGAAGGTCAGTAGCAATTGTTTTGATGTACCTTATAATAAATGATTTATGGCAGGATTTTTTTAGGTGTCTAGAGTATATCAGTAGAGCGAGAGGGACAGAGAAAATAGAGGAATTGGTTAGTGCGGTATGAGGGGGGAGGGGTTTCATTGATACCTTTTGAATGAAAATAAATTTTATTGTAAAATAAGATAAAATGCTGCTTCTTTGTTTGGACTACTTGTTTTTTTTATTAAGTTCAGTCGCACTTGTTTTAACATGCTTTTGACTAAATGATTGTAATTAGTCTATATGACAGGAATAACTTGTGTGTCTAGAGCAGGCCAGCCGTTTTGTTTTTGTTGTCATATTGATGTCTTTCTCATGGCAACCCATGTATTTCCATGTAATTATAAAGTTTATTTGGAAAGTAATAAATACACATTTTAAAAAGCATTCATGATTTCTGTAAATGTAATATATTATTACTCTGTTGTTAAAATGGCATTACATTTGGTGAAGAGCGCATTATGACTTGTTTAGGACTCGAAACTCAAAGTTTAGGACTTGGGACTTGACTTGGGACTTGTCAGTCTTGACTTGGGACTTGACTCGGGACTTGCCTGTCTTGACTTGGGACTTGACTTGGGACTTGAGTGCCAAGACTTGAGACTTACTTGTGACTTGCAAAAAAATGACTTGGTCCCACCTCTGGAGAACAGATATCAACGTATATTTAGTATTTAACTGCTTGCAGACCAACAACACAGGATTTGTTTATGCTGTAATGCATGTGATGGTGACCAACAGCAACAGAGTATTATGGGATGCTTCCTGCTGTTAAAATCATGAAGCAGGAAGTATATGAAAGTGAAGAGTTAAACGACTGATACATTAATCACAGAATGGTGGCTATGCACTCATATCATCCAGATAATCACTGTGAGCCCAAATGTATAATTAGCTGTGTTCATCACTAAGATCAAGATATATATGCACACCATCAGCTACCCCATAAAGAAAAACAGCTGCTTAATATGCAGATGAGGGCAGAATTAACTGTTATTGCATATCCTCTCACTTGCTCTGTGTGTGTGTGTGTGTGTGTGTGTGTGTGTGTGTGTGTGTGCGTGCGTGTGTGTGTGTGTGTGTGTGTGTGTGTGTGTGTGTGTGTGTGTGTGTGTGTGTGTGTGTGTGTGTGTGTGTGTGCTTCTGCCACACATACAGGTTAAGGAATAGAACGTAGAACATTCAACAACACACATGATGATTGTTTTTGGCAATCAAAGCCTACATTTTAAATATAAATAAAAATGCCATACCTTTAATATAACCAGTTACAGCACCTTAAGCTACCATTTGTTAATTTATAATTGAATATTTAATACTAACTAATAATAACTTCTGTCATATTCATTGTGTTGAATTTGTCAACCTGAGACAAAACATAACAGCACTCTCAATCAGCCCATTTACTGCGAGACATAACAGAACAAACAAAACTGGTTAACCAAGTGTTTGAGGAGAATCTCTTGACAATTGAAAATCTTGGGGATCGGGCATCACATTTCCTTTATCTTGAAACATTTCTGTGAGTACAAAGCAAAATAAGTGTCTGTCCATGCAGAATGAAGATAAATCCAGAGTGAAGAAAGACAGAACTTGATTAAGGATGCGGGAGGCCCACTCTGTCTTGCATGGCTGTCCTCAGTCCTATGATATCTTATCATTAGTTTCCTTGACAATGATGTAGCTGCCGCATATCTCCTCTGTGCCTGGACCCATGTATAAAAGTAACCTTCTTTTAATAATAACAGCAATTTGTCACTTCTTAAGCTGTCAGAGGACAAAGGATGACCCAGCACCAGGTGAGGTGTTTATTCCCTAGAGAGGCACTAAGTAGAGAGAGGAGTCAGGACTGGCCACATGGGCTAGAAGGGGTGTCAAATTCATTTGAGGTTGAGGGCCACAACAGACCAAATGCTACTTAGCGGAGTCCGGACTAACAAAATACTTTTGAAATGATTGAAGATGTACTCTCTGTGCGTGAGTTTTAAAATGTCTCATTACCTTAATTAAACTAGTGAAATGAGAAATATACACAAGGCTAGAGTCTGAGAGATTTTGGCCATCTTGTTTTATTCCTTTCTCGTGTTTTTAGTATTCCTCTTTAATGCAAAATCACATTGCATTGTCCAAAGGGTTGACTGAAAAGGTTGAGCGAAACAGTCTCAGGTCCATCTCCAGCACCCTGAACTCAGAAAATGCACATTGCAGCCAATGCATCTTAGTTGTTATTTGTAGGAATTACATGTTTTTCTCTGATTATGGATGAAGTGAAGAAATCACTAAAACAGAAGGAATCAATCCATTTTAAAAAAATTGTCTCAGGGGCCGGATTAGATTGGCTTGCGGGCTGCATGTTTGACACCCCTGGGCAAGAGGGTGCTAGACTGCGCAATTAGCTGAAGGGTTAGGGTGAACGCAGGAGACATTCGTCATGATTACCAGTTGGAATGTGGCTGGGACCCCGAAAAGGAACACAAATATTTTCTCATAATTTAAAACATCACAAAGTAATGACATTTAAGGAATTGTCATAATTGTCATCATCTTCAAAGTGGATTTTTCCATAAGTGAAAAAATAGACTCTGTAAATCTATGTAGCATGATAAAGAAATGAAGAATGTCCTGCCTCACGAATACAAATGGAGTAACTTTGCAATTCACCCAATCTGTGTAGAATATAATATGGAAGAGATTACACTTATCCTTGTGTTCTACCAAAAATCATGATTACTGTATTTTTCATTAAAATTCCAACATATTTTCCAATAGTTAATAGTAGAGGCGGTGGCTTAAACTATACCTTGTATTTGGGTAACAATGTGATTTATTTATATATTTATTTTGCCTAAACAAATCGATTTAACAATCGATTAAAAAATAACCGGAAGAGTGGATGTTGCCACCTACTGTGCATTTATGTAGCGGTACATTCATCTGCCTATGAGGCAGCCTGAACCAATTAGCCTCTGGACAATAGAGTAAATAAACACACCATCAGCTACCCCATAAAGAAAAACAGCTACTTAAGCACCAATCGGATTATATAAACAGTACAAGTAGTAAGATAAAGATAATATTTTGCGAATGCGACCGCGTAGCCTAACCAAACAAGCTAATCCAATGATCCGGATGCAGCGTCACCAGCGGAAGCAGCATCACCGGCGTCACAGCATCATCGTCTGAAACAAAGACTCAGAGAAAGCGTTAGTTTCTGGTTAGTGTGAGCCAGGTCTACCGAACTCAGATATCTACCTTGCTGGAGTAGCGATCGGAAGGTGGCTCAGTCCTTTCCAACGAACTGCTTTGAGTTTGTCAGAGTTGCGTGGTGAAGGCCCTCAGGTCTGCCCTGCCTGGATTGTGGGTATAGTGAGTTTGACGGGACGGTGGGTTGGCGGTCCTGGGGTCTGAATCTCAAGTCAAGTCAAGTCAAGTATTTTTATTGTCACTTCACAGTTTACACATGAGTATAAGCAGTGAGTGAAAAACCTTGTGTGCAAAACACCCGACAGCCGACAGTAATTATAAAAGAATACAAAATAGAAATAGAAATATCAAAATAGAAATAGAACTAACAGAATAGAAATAGAACTATGAATATAAATTCTGTGTAAAATAAAATTAAAATAAAATATACAGCAGAATACACAACAAAATATCCAGGGGGGGAATACACATATAAATCCATCCATCCATCCATTTTCGTCCGCTTATCCGGGGTCGGGTCGCGGTGGCAGCCGGCTAAGCAGGGCCCCCCAGGCTTCCTTCTCCCCAGCCACACTCTCTAGTTCCTCCTGGGGGGTCCTGAGGCGTTCCCAGGCCAGACGAGATATGTAATCCCTCCGGCGAGTTCTGGGTCTGCCCCGGGGTCTCCTCCCAGTTGGACGTGCCCGGAAAACCTCCAAAGGGAGGCGCCCGGGGGGCATCCTAATCAGATGCCCGAACCACCTCAGCTGACTTCTTTCGATGCGGAGGAGCAGCGGCTCTACTCCGAGCTCCCTCCGGATGTCTGAGCTCCTCACCCTATCTCTAAGGCTGAGCCCAGCCACCCTGCGGAGGAAACTCATTTCGGCCGCTTGTATCCGTGATCTCATTCTTTCGGTCACTACCCAAAGCTCGTGACCATAGGTGAGGGTTGGAACGTAGATGGACCAGTAAATTGAAAGCTTCGCCTTCCGGCTCAGCTCCCTCTTCACCACAACGGACCGGTACAGCGCCCGCATCACTGCAGACGCTGCACCAATCCGTCTGTCCATCTCCCGCTCCATTTTGCCCTCACTCGTGAACAAGACCCCGATATACTTGAACTCCTTCGCTTGAGGCAGCAACTCACAGGCGTTGTCGGGCCTTTTTTACCACGTGTGTGGTGTGCGTGGTCCATGTGAGGTCCTCGGAGATGTGCACACCGAGGAACTTGAAGCTGCTGACCCTCTCTACTGCAGCACCGTCGATGGAGATGGGGGCGTGCTCTCCTCTCCGCTTCCTGTAGTCCACGATCAGCTCCTTGGTCTTCTTGATGTTGAGGGCGAGGTTGTTCTCTTGGCACCACTGTGCCAGTGATCCAACTTCCTCCCTGTAGGCTGTCTTGTCATCGTCGGCGATCAGACCCAACACTGTTGTGTCGTCAGCAAACTTGATGATGACGTTGGAGCTGTGCATAGCCATGCAGTCGTGGGTGTACAGGGAGTAGAGGAGAGGGCTCAACACGCATCCCTGAGGGGCTCCACTGTTGAGGGTCAGTGGCTCTGAGGTGGTGCTGCCCATCCTCACCACCTGGCGGCGACCCGACAGGAAGTCCAGTATCCAGCTGCCCATGGTCGGGTGCAGGCCTAGACTCCTGAGCTTGGTGTCGAGCTTGGCAGGAACTATCGTGTTGAACGCTGAGCTGAAGTCCACAAACAGCATTCGCACACAGTTCTTCCCCTCCAGGTGAGAAAGGGCGGTGTGAAGTGCCATGGCAATCGCGTCGTCGGTGGATCTGTTTTGACGGTACGCAAATTGCCATGGGTCCAGCGTGGCAGGCAACATGGAACAAATGAAGTCCTTCACCAACGAAGCATTTACTGACAATCGATGTGAGGTCTACGGGTCTCCAGTCATTCAGGCAGGTTACCTTGGGGTGTTTCGGGACAGGCACAATGATGGACATCTTGTACTCGTGCGGAGTGCAGCACGAACATCGCCATTAATCCATGGTTTCTGGTTGGGATAAATCCGAACCGACTTAGTAGGAACAACGTCATCTATGCATTTCTTGATGAACCCGGTGACTGAGGACGCGTACTCGCTGATGTTATTGTCCGACACGACCCGGAACATATCCCAGTCCGTGTCATCAAAACAATCCTGCAGCATAGACTCTGATTGGTCCGACCAGCATTGGACCTCCTTCACAGTGATTGGTTGCTGCTTCAGTCTCTGCATTGGACCTCCTTCACAGCGATTGGTTGCTGCTTCAGTCTCTGCCTGTAGGCGGGGAGTAGTTGGATCGAGCGGTGATCCGATTTGCCGAACGGTGGGCGGAGGAGGGCCTTGTAGCCGTCCCGGAAGGCGGTGTAGCAGTGGTCGAGGATCCGCTCGCCCCGTGTGTTGCTTGTGATGTGTTGGTAGAACTTCGGGAGAACTTTCTTCAAGTTTGCCTTATTGAAGTCCCCTGCCACAATGAAAGCAGCCTCAGGGTGTGCCGACTCCTGTTCGCTGATAGCCCCATAAAGCTCCTTCAACGCTATGTCCGTGTTGGCTTGAGGGGGAATGTACACAGCAGTCACGGTTACTGCTGTAAACTCCCGCGGTAGCCAAAATGGTCGGCACATAAGCATGAGGTACTCCAGGTCCTGGGAACAAAAAGACTTGAGGGTATGCACGTGACTCTGGTTGCACCAAGATCTGTTTATCATGAGACATACCCCGCCACGATCTTTACCAGAGAGAGTCTTTGTTCTGTCCGCGCGGTAGACGGAAAATCCTGTCGGCTCGATGGCTGAGTCGGCAACCCCCTCCGACATCCATGTCTCCGTAAGGCAGATGATGCAGTTGTCCTTGGTTTCCCGGTGGAATTGTATGCAAGCCTGTAGCTCGCATAACTTATTGTCCAGAGACTGTACATTAGCCAGTAGAATGGTGGGTAGTGGAGGTCGATTGGCACGACGTCTCAGCCTGACTAGCACGCCGGCTCGCTTCCCCCTCCGTCGGCGACGATTGCGTGTGATCGCGCCTAAGATGGACTGAGATAGTCCAGCTACGACTCCGGGCAGGACGTCCGAGTCAAAAGACAAAAACTCTGGTAGGCGGCGAGCGACTGTCGTTCTAATCTCCAGAAGTGTACAACTGTCGTAAGTGAATTTGCTGCTCACTTCCTGTGCAAAGATAGTCGCAATTAAAAGAATAAATAACAAAAAACTGCTTCTGCGTACGTGAGCTCGCAACACGGCAGCCATCACATAAGGCGCCATTTTCCAGCCGGTGGTGAGGCTGATAAGCGTCTTTGTGGGATTTGTTGTGGGCCGTCGATGTTGGGAATTAAACGGGAATCGATCGCCCTTTATCCTCTCAAAACAAAAACTGTGTCGTTCGCAGGGAGTCGACCGGTGCTTACATGGGTTATTCAAGACTGAGCTCAGACCACAAATGTACCACTACAAAAACGCATAACCGAGCGGAGGCTACCGGCCAGGACCACGGACGCAGGACCAAGACTGAAGGACCCGGACTCGGACAAGGACCAAGAGGGTTCCGGACTAGTTGGTTGGGTTTATGAGTTGATGAGCGGAGCAAGCGTTTTAATGCATGTATGTCTCCTCCCTGGGAGAGTGTGGAGTTTCACCCCCACCACAAGGAAGATCTGCTCTTTCTCCAGGATACAAATGTTTACATTGATGGGGCAATAAAACCATTTGGGATAAAGGGAGAGGAGGCATAAGGGTGATTGAAATGCCAGCAACATTTATTACCTGCAACGCAGTCTCAGTTCCCATCAAAACTAGGCCAAAGAAGAATTTATACCTCATAGGAGGAGGAAAGCAAATTAGAAAAGGATAAAACAAAACAAAATGGGGATTTTTCCTCATCGTAGTAGACCAAAGATTGGGCTTCACACATGGTGTAAAAGGGTGAGTGAAGGATCCTGGGGAACCACTTTGAATGGCTGAGGCCCGACAATGGTTTAGGGCTGACGGGGGACGAGTACAAGATCGAAAGGGGCCACAGAAGTTTTGGACCACGTCCAGATGACAATCAAGTGATACTGGTGAAATTTCTACATTACACACCCCGACAAAGTTTTGGCAGCTGCGAATAAATGGAGTGGAATAGGTTGGGAGGTCTGTACTGTTGGAGCGTTCCTGTGGGTACACCAGGTGAAACACATGCTGGCACACCCAGCCAACCTCAGGTTTACAAGGAAGGGAAAGAGATGGAGCTTTACCAGAAGGAAGATGGGGATTTCATACAGAAGAACATCCGATGGACAGAGAATGAGTGACTGAGTGACTGATATGCACATTGAGGAGAGAGGAGCTTTTACTTTTTGCTTTTACTGAAAGGTACAGTGGGGTGGGGATTTTGGGGTGATGTCAAAGCCAACAGCTGACAGAGGGAGCAGAGGGAGCTGTTCACAGGATCCACACAAACCGGAATTAACTGGTATCTTTGTTCAAAAAGCAGTGTCTTTTGAGTTGTTGTTTTATTTTTTTTATTAAAAAGTTGTTTTTTCAGACATACAGATTTATTTCTGGTTCTTATAATGGCAGGAACATTGCATTAATGTGTTTTATTGAGTTAGTAAATGGTACAATGATAAAACCGAGGATCCACAAGTATACATTTAATAAGAATGGATATTTTAACATAATGTCGTGGAACATCTGCTACGGAAATCTGTGGTGGAGATGAGACCGTTCTGGGGGTTGGCTCATCATGGAAGAAGAATTGCAGCAGCTGTGGGAACTGGTTAATCAGCTCAAGGTAGACAATGAGCTTTTTACGCGAGAGCACCTCAGCACCTGTGGTCCCAGCAGTAGTTCAGTTCAGTCCAGACAACTTTATTTATCCCCAGCTTACCAGTCACAACACAACTCAAAAAACAATAATGAAGATGACACTCACAAAAAAACATTATACAGGTATGTCAAAGCAACATACAACAACAAGCAGCAGTAGATAAAATAAAAACGTTTGTTATAGTTTATATAGATAAGTCTAAAAAATAAATAAATGTTAGTCATTTAAAATGACGATCTGCATTTAGTAGCCTGATAGCAGAAGGAATGAAGGACTGAGACTACCAGTTTGTTTTCTTAAGGGGCATTACAGTGAATTCACTGGACAGAACGTGGTCAGATTGACTGATCATTTGTTTTGCCTTCTGGGCCACCTGTTTCTACCAGAGAACAGGTCTCTTTGCTGGGCTCCAATTATTTTGGAGCAGACTGTCACAATGCCGCATTATACCACATTATCTGACTGTCGTCTCTCCTTCCCGGTCAAGAACCCCATCAATCCACGGAACGTGGCATTGTGGCAACACAGATTGTGCTACATTGACCCCAAACAGGAATTTAATTAGTAAAATAAGTTATTTGTACAGCCGAACAAGATGACTCAGCGAGCCCTTTCTCTGTTCTTAGTCGATATTTTTATTGTACATTTACTGTGCCCGACGTCCGGCATGGCGGACGTGGAAGCACCGCGGGGCTCCATTGTGTACACCAGAGATCAGCTGCCGAACCTCTGACTGTGTGGTGGGGCCAGCGGGAGAACCAACATCCCCAGGGACAATAGAGGAAATACTGCGGTTGCAGGGCTAGGAGGAGAAGACGGCTAAAGAATAGAAGATATTAACCGTATCTCCCGTCATTGTCATGGGGAACGTACGATCTCTGGTGAACAAGATGGACGAGTTAACATCACTCACAAGGAGCGAGAGTGTGTTTCGGGAGGTCTCTGTTCTGTGCTTCACGGAGACATGGCTGCATGACAATGTTCCGGACACTGTAGTGGACTTAGCCGGCTTAACTGGTGCGGGCAGACAGGAGTTGCAGTGAAAGCAGCAAGAAGAAAGGAGGGGGAGTCGCTGTTTACGTGAACAACAAATGGTGCAACCCTGGACACATTACAGTGAAGGAACGTGTGTGCAGCCCGGACATCGAACTGATGGCGAGTTTACCCAGGCCATTGTTATTGTCGTCGACATTCCTCCTGCGGCTAATGTGTCTCAGGCTGCTGACATCATCAACTCCGTCACTCTGACGTCAACCCTGCCCACATTCAATCAGTTTGTGGACTGCAAAAGCAGGGAAAATAAAACACTGGACCTGCTGTATGCCAATGTTAAGGAGGCATACAGCTCCACAGCTCTCCCCCTCTGGGATGATCAGATCACAACCTGGTCTACCTGAGGCCCCTCTATAAACCTGCGGTTCAGAGGCAACCTGTGGTCACCAGAACTGTACGGGGGTGGTCTCAGGTTGCAGAGGAGACTCTCCAGGGCTGTTTTGAGCTGACAGACTGGGATGTTCTCTGTGATGGACATGGGCAGGACATAGATGGACTCACAGGATGCATAACGGACTATGTACATTTCTGCACAGACTGTGTGATCCCGACTAAGACTGTGCACTGCTTCCCCAACAACAAACCCTGGGTGACCAAAGACATCAATCACTGAACAGGAAGAAAGCGGCCTTCAGAAGTGGTGACAAGGAGGAGATGAAGAAGGTGCACAGAGAACTGCCGTTGCCCCTCCCCAACGTAGAGGTGAGCCAAGGGGAAATGTAATGGGGGGACAATACGTCCCTTTTTCCAACCAGAGGAGGACTCAATTTCGGTGGGACGAACAGGGCAGACCTATCTGTTTGGAGTGTGGGCAAAATGTTTTTGTTGGGACCTGCCCTCAAGTGGAAGTGGAGGTGAGTGGGATCAAAATACCTTACATGTTGGACACTGGGTCCCAAGTAACCATGTGCAGTCTCAGTTTCTTTCAGAAGTGGCTTGGCCATCTTTCCATCCACGATTCCTCTCAGCTCCATTGGCTCACACTGAAGTGGCCTCAAGATTCCCTATGTTGGCTATGCTATCGTGGACTTTGTTGTAGGGGGGATACCAGTCCCAGCCAAAGGGATAGTGGTTGTTGAAGATGACTGCATTGGGGCTGACCAAGGGATCCTGGGGATGAATATTATAGGCCACTGCTGGAAGGGGCTGTTTCACGGCATTTCACTAGGGGTGATGAGCTTCACTGCCACCATGGGGCCAGGGGCAAGAAAGGCATGGAAGGAGGCCTTTGCTTTCTGTCGCCGGGCTGTACCGACCTGCGAAACCGAAGAACCGACTGGTACCGCACGTCTTTTCAAGAAAGACCCAAACTGCATTCCAGCCAGCTGGGAGAAGCTTCTGTGGACGAGGGTGGTTGGAGGAAGCCCCTTGCAAGACTACTATGCTCTGGTCGAGGATTCTGGGGCTGGGCCTGGGTGGCAGGTGGCTCGTGCTGTTGTGAGGGTACAAGGAGGGCGGTTGCCTTTACGACTGTTGCTGCTGAGGAGACGACCACTGGCCAACGTCACCCCTTTGGACCCCATTCAAATATGTGGAGAGCAGGATCTGGTGCTGCGCCCTCAGGGGCCAGGGGAAGTCGAGGTCTCAGTGTGGTCTGTCCAAATGCAGCCGGGAAAGGGCCATAACATCCGCCCACAGCCAGTAGAAGGCCTGGATCCAACGCAACAGCAAAGGTTTGATGCCCTCCTCTCTCGCAGGTCAGGGGTATTCGCTGTGGATGAAGAGGATTTTGGCCGAACAGATGCTGTCTTGAGGCCGCCACACACCGGGCCAAAAATCGGGGGTCGGAGAGTCTTGAGAGATCGGTGACATGAGTCTCTTTGGTGTGTTCGGTGAGGTCGGCCGTCGTTAATGTCGTCGGCATTCTTTTCAGCCGATGTGTAATCGGCCACTACCAGTCGTTCAGTCTGACCAATCTGATTGGTGGAAGGCTATCCCTTGACTAGCGAATCAGTGAAGCCCGGAAGTGAGGATGGTAAACATACCAGATAAACAGTGAAAAAGCAGACATGTCGACACACTCTCTCAACGCATTGTTTGGCATCGTTTTTGACTTGATAGTTGATATTGAATTCTTGGATCATGTGGACTGAAGAAATCGAGCAACAATTTGTCAGCATGGTGGAGGATAGACCGTCGCTGTTCGCGGTAGCTGAGAAGAACTACTCAAACCGGCAAGTGAAGACTGAAAGATGGCGCCAGATTTCAGAGGCAATGAATATATCAGGTAAGATTTTCTCTTCTACTTATTTGTCTGTACATCCCACCTTCGTACGATGTGTAGGGCAAAGGGCAAAATGCATGCAAGACAGGAAAGAGACCGCAGGGTCGAAACATTACCTTTCTTTTAATCGAAATAGTCTGTGAGCTTAACCAATGTGTGGACGTTAGCCTGCCTGTTTCGCGTTTAGAAAGACTTATTTTTGGCCATCGAATTCACTCGCAAAAGTTGTTTATACATGTTCCTGTGTATTTTCAGGCCAAAATTTTATTCAACTCTAAACTGTAAACTTTTCAGAGAAAGAGCTGAGGAAAAAGTGGGAGTCCCTCCGAACTCAGTTCACCCGCTACAAAAAGCTCCCTCCATCAGGAAGTTCAGCTGCAGAGAAGACTTCGAGACAAAAATGGGTTTTGCGTAGGCTGCAGCTGCAGTCGAGCCACACACGAGGAGGAGAGAAAGCACATCGAACCTTGCTCACAAGGTAACAACTTTCGCTCTCCCATTGTTAAATAGTACTCATTTGTCATCTGAATGAAGCTCGATTAGTGTTCACTATGGACTCACATATTCTTAAGAATTTAGAAGTTTTGTTTTGCCTAACTGACAAAAATGTGCTGCTGTTGTTATGAATGCTTTGATTCCATGATATTAAATCAATTCTTGTGATTTTTTAGGAACCCACGGCCCCTACTGACACCAGTAGGCCTACAGGCGCCTGTGCTGATGGCAGGTTCGATGGCCAGCGGCAGGAAGAGATCGAGACTGAGGAGGATCAGACATTGCCACATTACAGGCTTGCCTTGAGCACGATATTATAAACCTTATTTATGATGTCTGTGGAGAGCAAGAACTGGATCCTTGAAATTTGTTTTTTGTTATTGTAGGCTACTTTTAGTTTGATATTGTATTATACTTATACACTTATACTTTACTTACTTACTTACTTACTTACTTATACTTTATACTTTAAACTTTATACTTTATACATTTGTATTTTGATATTGCATGCCTTTTGTATTTTATACATTTTATACTTACTACTTTATTTTATATTATATATATATATTATATATTTTATACTTTATTACTTCTTACAATAAAAACATATCTTTGAAAAAGCAAATTTCCCTGTATTTTTCGACTGTTCTGATGATGATGATAATAATAAATGATGTGGAACTTGTGGATTAAACAAAATCCATTATCCACTAACATCACATTTTGCCTTGCTTCTGTGTCACCTTCACCCCATTTCAACATAGTCTACACATGAATACAACTATGCCAAGATATATCACACTACTATTGTCTTATATAATAGGCCATGAACTGCTCATATTGCATCTGAATGAGGGCCAGTCAGTGTTTTCTATGGACATCATTCATTCCAAGTGAAAACTGCTAGCATGGTCGTCTGGTCGTCTGGTCCTCCATTCATTCCATGATCTCCTTCCCAATTAACAACTATTCAGCAATAATGTCTTGCTATTCTCATTTGCAATGTGTGTCACCTTCACCCTATTTCAACATAGACTAGATGTGAATACAGGTATGCCATGGTATTTCAGACTACTATTGTCTTATATAATAGGTCATGAACTGCTCATATTGCATCTGAATGAGGGCCAGTCAGTGCTGTCTATGGACATCATTCACATAAAGTGAACACTGAATGTTTAGGCATGGTCGTCTGGACCTCCATTCCCATGTAAGCACAGGATTACCCCACACATTGAGCTGACACAAGAAATGTCACTACTGATGAATGTCGATTTATGAGTACATTAACTTGACATTTGAACTTTTCACATTCCATTATTCCCTGACCAAAAACTATGCGGCATGTTTCCAACATCTATGACGCTAGTGTGGTGACTTTGCAGTGATGATGCTACATGAGGCAATTATGATTTATATGATTTTTATTGATCCTTCTGAATAATCACAATTGAAACCCAGCAAGTTATCCTCTTTTAGACACAGTCAATCTGTCCTATATCTTGTCCCATTGAAAAGGCACTGCACCAGTATCAGACATGAAATGACAGCATAGTTCATCCCTAATCTGTTTGGCCCTTGCTGCTGCATTGGTGGTCCGTGGCAAGGGGGCTTGTTGCAGGGCAGGGTCTTGCCTCCATCTTCCTGGAACAATGTCTCTAACTGGTCCTTCCTTGTCTACAATGTCTGCCATGTATGCATCACTGCTCTCACTCCGTAGGAAGTTATGCAGAGCCCAACAAGCCAGGACAATGGACTCCACTTTGACCATGTCTTTGATGTTGATGGTGGTAAGCAAGACACGGAAGCACGTGGCCATAATTCCAAATGTATTTTCTACAATCCTCCGAGCTCGCGACAGCCTGTAGTTGAAGATGCGCTGCTCTACAGCGAGTCTGCGGTTTGCATACGGCTTCATCAGGTAGTCTGTCAACGGAAACGCCTCATCTGCCACAATACAGTATGGAGACAGCTGGTCAGAACCGGGAAGTGGTGCAGGGGGAGGGATGTTTGTGGTTTTGTTTACCAGGGCATCTGCTAACGTGCATCCACGAAACACTCCACCATCGGAAATTCTTCCATTACAACCAACCGCATCCACATACAGAAACCTGTAATTGCTGTCGACCAGTGCCATCAGGACAATGGAGAAGTTGTGCTTGTAGTTGTAGTATGTGGAACCAGTCCTAGATGGGGGGCGAATGTTTATGTGTTTCCCATCCAGAGCACCCAGGCAATTTGGGAAGTTCCACTGAGACATGATTCCACTTGGTACCTGCTGCCACTCATGAGCTGTGTCTGGGCACTGAAAACAAGAAAAATAACAACAGTGAATACCAAAGGCTGATCTGTTTATCTGGTTAGAAAAACAGTAGCGTCAGAACAAATGACAATATGCATATTTGCAACAGCATTAGGCTACCAGCAGCATGCAGATCGTATTGTACAGCTCAATGACTGATGTCGACGCAAAATATAATCACACATACCTTCATATATTTCTCTCTTATGACCTGGTAGATGGCGTCACCTGTTTCAGGGACAAATTGCGTAATTGTAGAGTGACCCATTCGAAACTGATATGAAAGACTCTTGAAGCTTTCTCCTGAAATTACAAATGAACACATGACTTGGTTAATTATACGGAAGAGCTCCTGTTCAGGTTCCGAGAAAGGACCCGAAAAACTAAAATAGTAATACAAACAAACAGCTTACCTGTTGCGAGGAAACGCAGTGTGACCAGACGTGCACCGACAGATATACAATCACGGTAATTGGTGTTGCATCGCTGGATCATCGGTCTGACAAGTTCTTCCAACATGTGGAACTGAGCAGAAAGAGCTGAGCGAAATTTTTGAAATCACCTGGCTCGTCCATCTCCAGTTCCCGACACAAATTCGGAAAAGCTCCTAGGGCTTCTCGCTGTTGTATCCACGACTTCACCCACTTATTACGTTTTCTCCTTATTTTTCGCTTGCGACATCTTTCTTCTTCCAAAAGAAGAAGCCCTAGAGCTGACAACACCAGTATCTTCGTATCACGATCCATCGTTTTAATTAGATTTTTCCGTTCAGCGAGTAATTACTACAATCTTCTTGACTACTCACTCTCTGCTGACAACAATGACTGATGACAGCGTGCTGTGTGTTTTGGTATAGAGAGAGGTCCCGGTATTTCCGGTTTTCATTTTTTTTTGGACCACAATACAGATTAGCACCGCCTGCTGTTTTGGAGACATTACATCTCGTCATCTAGGTGTGTCCCTCACACTTTTTTGACCGAGAGATTAATCGCCCGACTCCATTATCTGGGGACGATCGGGCAGTCGTCTTGGTCTGTGGGCGCCTTTACACCACATTCTTACTGGCACTGCTCCTCCCAGTCGTGAACGTCACCGGCCCATTCCACCGAGTTGTATCCAGAACTGCGACAGCTACTGGAGGAAATGCTGCAGTCGGGGGTCATCACGGAAAGCTCCAGTCCCTGGGCCACCTGGTATTCAACCCTTGACTTGGCCAGTGGCTACTGGCAAGTGGAGGTGGATCCGCTGGACAGGGAGAAGACGGCGTTCACCACCCCCTTGGGGCTCTTTGAGTTCACCCGTATGCCGTTTGGTCTCTGTAATGCCTCAGCCACTTTTCAGAGGCTGATGCAGAAGTGCTTAGGGGACAAGGTAAACGACTTCCTTCTGATTTATTTAGATGATATCATTGCCTACTCATCTGATTTTGACACCCATCTAGAGCATTTGGACCAGGTGTTTCAGAGGATTGCCTCCTCTGAGCATTTGGACCAGGTGTTTCAGAGGATTGCCTCCTCGCCACGGGCTGAAGCTGCAGCCTCAAAAGTGCAAGTTCCTACAGAAGGAGGTAATGTATCTCGGACATGTGGTGAGCAAGGCTGGGATAGCAACAGAGCCCCAGAAGACTGCTGCAGTCCGTGACTGGCCCCGGACCGAGACAGTCTCCCAGGTACGCTGCTTTCTTGGGTTTTACCGACGTTTTGTTCCCTCTTTTTCTAAGGTTGCTGGCCCCCTGCATAGCCTAACAGCTGGCATGGCACCCCTGGGGAAGAAGAGCCGCCCTGTGAACTGGACACAGATTTTACCAAGCCCTTCGTCCTGTACACCGATGCCAGCTTCGACGGTTTGGGCGCAGTCTTGTCTCAGGTCCAGGGTGGTAAGGAGAGGGTCATTGCATATGCCAGTAGGAGTTTGTCTCCAGCGGAGAGGAACGATCAGAACTATAGCTCTTTCAAACTCGAGCTGTTGGCCATGAAATGGGCAGTGACTGATAAGTTCAAGGACTATCTGTGGGGGACCGAGTTCACAGTATATACTGATAATAATCCCTTGGTCCACCTGGACACTGCCAAACTGGGGGCGGTCGAACAACGCTGGGTGTCACAGCTGGCCAGCTTCCAGTTCCAAGTAAAATACCGCCCTGGTCATACTAATCGTAATGCTGGAGGCGACAGGAGAAGGTCCGCTGCTGAACGAAGCAGATGGGGGTGGACCTGCCTGGCGGGAAGTCCAGCAGGAGGACCCATCTCTCCGCCAGCTTGCTGAAAGGCTTGGCCAAGGCGGACCACCTACTGGGACTATAAGGAAAGAGGCTCACCCTGAAGAAAGGCGATGGTGGAGAGAGTGGGAGCGTGCGAGAAGGGGTCCTTGGCCGGAAGGTGTGGGATGCTGTTGGGGACACCTGGAGGTGGCAGATTCTAGTCCCCAGGGCCGCCACTAAGGGCCTGTTTCAAAGGTACCATGGTGCCCTAGGACATTTAAGTGCGGGTCGGACCGAAGCAGCCCTGAGGCGAGGATTCTACTGGCCTAAGCTAGGGGAGGATGTCAGGCGTTGGGTCACAGAGTGCCCGCAGTGTGTTCAGAGGAAGCCTGGACCTGAGGTAAGTGCACCTTTAGTGCCAATCACCACAAGCTACCCCATGGAGACGCTGGCCATTAACTATCTTTCTCTTGGGCGGCCTAATGACACTTACCCTTACCTACTTGTAATGACAGATCTGTTTTCTAGATACGGGTGGGCTGTCCCAACTAAGGACCAAACAGCAACCACGACTGTGAAATCCCTTTGGTCAGCTGTTGTCCAGCACTGGGGTTGTCCTGAACAGATCCTGACTGACAGAGGGGCAGCCTTTGAGTCAGACCTCTTGGCCCAGTTCTGTAAGCTCTATGGGTGCACTAAGATGTGTACCACTCCCTATCACGCTCAGGGGAATGGGGCCTGCGAAAGATTCAACCAAACAATTCTGTCTCTTTTAGGGTCACTTGGGGACAATGAGCAGAGACACTGGCCTGAACAGTTGCCTCGGCTCCTCCAGGCATAAAACAACTCTGAACACAGCACTACTGGTCTAACCCCTTTCTTTGTAATGCGTGGCAGACATACCAGACTTCCTGTGGATGTGATTTCAGGTGTGGAGTTTCCAAGGCCTAGAATGGACCTGGATGGGTGGGTGCAGTATCACCACGACCAGCTCAGACGAGCCTACAGCCAAGTGGAGGTCAGAGCCCGGCACCAGCAAGAGCGAGACAAACGGCGGTATGATCTGCAAGTCAAGGACCTCCCATTGATGCCTGGCGAGCGAGTGCTGCTAAGGAACTTCAGACGGCGCAACCAGGGTAAATTGGCTCCTCGATGGCAGCCCCAGCCCTTTGTTGTTATAGGACATCTCCACCCATGCCTGTCCTGCGGATCCGGCCAGAGGGAGGGGAACCAGAACGGACGATACATCGAAATAATGTGCAGCCGTGCCCCTATGCTGTACCACATCCACCCCTAGAGACCGACTCCTCAGATCAAAGTCGACCAGATGACCCCCAGGTCTACCAGCTGCCAAATGCTGACTGGCGCAACTATACCCGGTACCCAGCACATGTCCCAGTGGCCCCATTTGCCCACAGAGAGCCTGCCGCTTCCCCAGAGGTTCAGCAGAATAGGGGTGAGGGGGGAAATGGGCCAGTTCGTAGATCTCAAAGGGAGAATCGGAGACCACCAAGTAGGTACCAATCTTTATGAAGTTAGGTAGTCGGGACGACTGTTGAGAAAGATGGGGGGAGTGTCACAGGGTGAATTGGTCCGGAGTTAGACCCATCTGTTGCCCATACCAGTAATTGCCATTGGTAGGGAGTTAGACCCAGCTGTGCCCATACCAGTGATTGGCAGAGCAAGATATAGAGGTTGATTCCCCCTTTAAAAGGCCTGTGTTTGGTGTGCGTGCAGGGGTGCAGTTGGGTGCAGGTCAGCACTCTGTCCAACTAATTACTATTGTCTCTTGTTAACCGCTAAGCGAGAGAATAGAGAGGTTCTCCCTGTATGTCTCCTGTTTTATGTGTCCTGTTTTACGTGTCCTGTCTGTGTGTGCCTGCTGGTTCCACGGGGAAGAGCTGCGGCTGTATGAGACATGTGACATGTGACAGCAGGGGAGATCGGAGACTACGAGGCTATACACCGTGCAGTTGGAGTTGAGCTCCAACCAGTTCTCTGCTGTGCTGTCCACCGATTATCCTGCCGGATTCGTCCTTCCCTGGTCGCTGACACGGAGCAGTGGGTGACGTCACCAGGACCGTGCCTAGAAGAAGAAGGTCTTTATTAATCCACACTTGTAATTGTCACACAACACACAGCAGGAAGTGGTGGCTGCCAAACACACAGACGCGCATGCAGGGAGGGTGGCCCGCGGAAATTTGGCCTCTACATTTGACCCAGCCAGGAGCAGTGGGCAGCCATTATGACGGCGCCCGGGGACCAACAACTCCAGGTTTTTACGTCCACATCTTGGTCAGGAACGTGGACAGGAGAGGCGATCTTCACATGTTTTTTAATTGGGGTTCTTTACTCTGTAAGGAGAGCCCGCGGAGCACGGGGAGAACATGCAAACTGGTCATGCAGAAAAGGCCAGGAGATCACCCACCTGGACACCCCAGAATCAATTGCGCCCCAGGCGGGAATCGATCCCAGGACCTTCTTGCTGTGAGGCAGCAGTGCAAGCACTGTGCCACCGTGGGAAGTGGCAGCGCAGGGAGCCACTAATGGACAGTTTTTTGGGGTTTTCTTTCTTTTCTTTGTGGGGATTCGAGGGTCGATCCCCATTATTTGAACTTTCATGTTGTCTGTCTTGTGTGTTTGTCCCCTTGCCCCTACTTTATTCCATAGCCATTGGGGGTCCCAAGTTAAGGGGGTGCTGGTTGGCTATGTTCCAGGGTGGGTTCCCTCTAGTCATTTCACTTTCCTCAGTATTACGTGCAATATTAATATTAATATTACTGTCCAACATCATGGGCAATACTCTATCATGTGCTATATTATTATTATTATCATGTCTATAAATATTATCTATAACACTGCCTCTCATCTCCTCTCATCATCATGTGCAATATTCTTAATGTCATGTCCAATAATATTACACTTCAATTATGCCAAATTGCTTTTGCCGTCGGAATATCTTATCTTGCCTACATATTTGTATATTTTAACTGTCAATTTGTAAATCTGTTAGTTTATTTTTATTATTCTGTTTTCCATATTGTTTTATTGTACTGCTATGTAACATGGCACACGAATTTCCTTCAGGATTAATAAAGTTATATTCTATTCTATAATGCGTAACAGTCCTTAATTATAAATTAGGCTCGCCCATTGGCTTCATAGGGAAAATCATAACTTTGTTTTTAGTAAGCTTCTTGTCACGGTTGCGACCGTGTCATCGGGGTTCCCCGACGTGTTGGTGGGCGTGGCGCCAGACTCCGGTGCCGCCCCCGCGTCATCAGCGGCACCTGCCCGGTGTCCACAGCTGTCGTCGCTTGACAATCAACAACCAGATAAGAACCCCGGCTTCCCGACGACTCATCGCCAGATCGTTGTATCAACCAGTATGGTTAGGGATCCGTTACTAATGGTATCTCAGTGTTCTGCGTCCTGGATTATAACCTTTCTCTCCTCTGCCCAGGACCGCGACCCGTCTCCCGCCAGTCCGCTCCGCTACCCGCCCGTCCGCCGGCCAGCCCGCCAGTCTGCCCGCCTCCCTGGCTGCATGCCCGCCTGCATGTCTGCCCGCCTGCCTGTCTGCCCGCCTGCCCGTCTGCCAGCCTGCTAGTCCGGCTGCCTGCCCGCCTGCCTGCCCGCCTGCCTGTCTGCCCGTCTGCCGGTCTGCCAGCCTGCCAGTCCACCAGCCTGCCTGCCTGACTACGTGTCTGCCTGTCCTTCACCCACGTGCCAGTCACCTGACCTGCCTGTCTCGTTGTTGTGTCCTGGTACCCCCCGCGACACATCCTAATAAAGGTCAATTGTGTCGGAACTCTGAGTCCTGCGTTTGGGTTCTCCGCCGCCTCCACCTAACACTTCTTGAGTCATCGTGCTCCATCGTACCCCACCCTCTTACTCTGGGGAGAGTCAACAGGTGTCAAATTGAATATGATCAGGCTAATTATACTCATTCCCTACAGCTGTGTCAATCTCAGGCATTTTGCCACTCCGCTCCCCCTTGTTTCACTGAACCACACCCCCCTTGCATACCACAATTATATATTATTTATACAATTGTTCCGATTGATGTTTGTTTTTAAAAGTGCCCAGTTCTTTTCAGTGTAGCAAATTGACCAATGAGATAAGAGTAGTGTACTGACCAACGAGTACTGTTAGAAGAAGATCTTTATTAATCCACACATGTAGTGGTCACACAACAGCATGAAGAGGCGGCCGCCAAACACACGGAGGGTGGAAATTTGGCCTCTGCATTTGACCTATCCTGCTGCCCCTCCAGGGGCAGCCATTTTGACGGCACCCAGGGACTAAGAACTCCAGGTTTTACATCCACATCTTGGTCAGGGATGTGGACAGGAGAGGCGATCTTCACACACGGGGAGAACATGCAAACTCCACACAAGTTTTGGACAACAAGGACAATATTGCTGCATTTCTTTCAAACACATTCATGCCCATTGATATAGAACAGGTAGCAGCATGAATTGCATCTCGTTTTTGCTTTGCAAGTGGAGTTAACATAGAGATAGTTGATTTGCAAAATTACAGAGCTGAAAGCCAGATCAAGGGGTCAGTGACTTTTGGGGACTTGTCAGCAGAGGTTTTCTCCTTCTCACTGCATGTGCACTAAGAGTGCACTAGAGTACTAATAGGCATTCTTCACACTTGAATAAGTACCAGGGTTAACTTTACACCCTGGTTATAATAGCCCTAGGTTAATTTTCTCACGTTCACACTAGTTCTCTTTAAACCTGGGGTTAACAATTGACCCCGGGTATGAGTGTTCAGCGTTTCACACTGTGAGCTTATAGACCCCGGGTTAATGTTCTCATTTGCATATTTACTGGGTTATCGAAAATGATTGGCCCGGCCCAGCACGTGACCTTTGTTTACATTTTAGCCGGCTTAGCTGTCAAAATGACGCCATCACGCCGCTGTGATGGCGATACTGATTAAACACACACACAACAAGAACGAGAGAGCGACGAGAGAGAATAACAATTAAACTGGGAGAAGAGAAGAGTATATGAGGAGGTTTTCGATTTTATTTTAAGTACAGAGAAATTAAATTAATTTCAATTTTAAGTTTCAAGATCGCCTTCACAAATGCGCGTGCAATTCATATGTAAATGAGGTGAGGTTGCGGTCTGTGATTGGATGGATAGTCAATCAAAAATGCAAGTGTGAAACGCTGCTTAACCCGCATTAATAAATCTAATCAAAGTACAGGAACTGCCTCACTGACAGACACCTCACAGACTGCCTCAGAATGGTTGTCTGTAACTACAGTATGAGCCAAACTACAAAGCTGACAGCATTGAGTCAGCTATCACACTGACTTGTAACATGATTGCAACAGTTTTGTCTTCTGATGGCATTGTGAAAAGTGATGCTGCATAATATGGAACCCACTGTACTAAGCGTATGCACTGAGTCTATTTCTGTTCTATTTGCTATGCATATTTGACATAATATTCACATTGTGTTCTTGGTTGCATCCATGTTATCACACATTCCAGTTAACAATGGCACTTAATATGATCTTCTCAAGATGTTTATTTTCTTTGTTGCTCTTGTGAAACAAATTATTTACTCAAATGATTTGTTCTTGGTTGCATCAAATTCAAATTGGCCTAAATAACAGGTCTCAAGTGGGAAACACAGACTGGGCTGCCTTTTTCTCTCAGGTAGATCAGGGAGGTCAGGGATCTTGGGCTGAAAATGGTTGGTGACCACTGCATTAAACCAACAAATAAATGATAAAGTTAAAAGACTTTCAATAAATGATTGCTAAAAATGACATAAAATGGTATTACAGACATGAAAATAGTTCAGTGAATGAAGTGAATTCTTTGTTGTCCGCGCTTGACAACCAATTCTGTGTTCACATCAAACTTGAGTTGAGAGTCAAAGACTGTTCCCAAGTACTTATTTGTCGACAATGTGAACATCCTTGCCATGTATAATGCTTGCTTTCAGTGTGTAACTATTCTGCCTGAAATCAGTAATCAATTCCTCCTGCTAAGGTCAATTACAGCCACATCACTCCAGCAATCCTGCACTTTATCACTTAACTTGGTAAATTATATGGCAGGAGGAGACCCCTTCCTGGACTAGTCATAAATGAAGGTGACGACTGGTCATGCAGATAAGCAGCTGGGGAAGAGGTTAAATCTGGTGAATGTTTATACAGGGGGAGAGGTCCCTTGGGCAGGAAATCCCACCCCATGTCGGCTAGGTGTTCAGAGGTCAAAGGGGATGGGGTTTATGGCTGACACCAGAACCCCCGGGGATGTAAAATGGCCTTAAAAGCCACATGGAAATGTCTGTTGGTACTCACTCTGCTAGAGAGGAGTCTGGTGAATGCATTCATTAAAATACTCTTAATTTCTACAAGTATTGTGTTTTCTTCAGTTTGAAGATCTCATTGCCCTAGATGCAATTATTGAATTGCCACGACACTTTGTTCAATGGTGTGATGATAACGACCTCGACCATAATTTATCAAATACTAAGATTCAAGATTCAAGATTCAAGAAGACTTTAATTATCCCGAGGGAACTTATCGTGCAGCATAAAAGTCAGAAAGAACACAGGGGAGAAATATACACCACACAATATACAGTCTAAGGAGGGACTGCATTGAAAAAACAAAAACAACAAACATGTATCAACAACCAGCGTTTGGCAGTATTGTAGGCTGTCTGCATGGTAAATATTACCAATAACTACAGTATTGTAGGCTGTCTGCATGGTAAATATTACCAATAACTACAGTGAGGTAGAGAAGGTCTACACTGTGGACTACGTTGTCAGCAGGGCCTCCTGGTCTGCCTGCCCGCCTGCCTGCCCGCCTGCCTGTCTGCCCGTCTGCCGGTCTGCCAGCCTGCCAGTCCACCAGCCTGCCTGCCTGACTACGTGTCTGCCTGTCCTTCACCCACGTGCCAGTCACCTGACCTGCCTGTCTCGTTGTTGTGTCCTGGTACCCCCCGCGACACATCCTAATAAAGGTCAATTGTGTCGGAACTCTGAGTCCTGCGTTTGGGTTCTCCGCCGCCTCCACCTAACACTTCTTGAGTCATCGTGCTCCATCGTACCCACCCTCTTACTCTGGGGAGAGTCAACAGGTGTCAAATGAATATGATCAGGCTAATTATACTCATTCCCTACAGCTGTGTCAATCTCAGGCATTTTGCCACTCCGCTCCCCTTGTTTCACCTGAACCACACCCCCTTGCATACCACAATTATATATTATTTATACATTGTTCCCGATTGATGTTTGTTTTTAAAAGTGCCCCAGTTCTTTTCAGTGTAGCAAATTGACCAATGAGATAAGAGTAGTGTACTGACCAACGAGTACTGTTAGAAGAAGATCTTTATTAATCCACACATGTAGTGGTCACACAACAGCATGAAGAGGCGGCCGCCAAACACACGGAGGGTGGAAATTTGGCCTCTGCATTTGACCTATCCTGCTGCCCCTCCAGGGGCAGCCATTTTGACGGCACCCAGGGACTAAGAACTCCAGGTTTTACATCCACATCTTGGTCAGGGATGTGGACAGGAGAGGCGATCTTCACACACGGGGAGAACATGCAAACTCCACACAGAGTTTTGGACAACAAGGACAATATTGCTGCATTTCTTTCAAACACATTCATGCCCATTGATATAGAACAGGTAGCAGATGAATTGCATCTCGTTTTTGCTTTGCCAAGTGGAGTTAACATAGAGATAGTTGATTTGCAAAATTACAGAGCTGAAAGCCAGATCAAGGGTCAGTGACTTTTGGGGACTTGTCAGCAGAGGTTTTCTCTTCTCACTGCATGTGCACTAAGAGTGCACTAAGAGTACTAATAGGCTTTTCACACTTGAATAAGTTAACCCAGGGTTAACTTTAACCCTGGGTTATAATAGCCCTAGGTTAATTTTCTCACGTTTCACACTAGTTCTCTTTAACCCTGGGTTAACAATTGACCCCGGGTATGAGTGTTCAGCGTTTCACACTGTGAGCTTATAGACCCCGGGTTAATGTTCTCATTTGCATATTTACTGGGTTATCGAAAATGATTGGCCCGGCCCAGCACGTGACCTTTGTTTACATTTTAGCCGGCTTAGCTGTCAAAATGACGCCATCACGCCGCTGTGATGGCGATACTGATTAAACACACACACAAAAGAACGAGAGAGCGACGAGAGAGAATAACAATTAAACTGGAGAAGAGAAGAGTATATGAGGAGGTTTTCGATTTTATTTTAAGTACAGAGAAATTAATTAATTTCAATTTTAATTTCAAGATCGCCTTCACAAATGCGCGTGCAATTCATATGTAAATGAGGTGAGGTTGCGGTCTGTGATTGGATGGATAGTCAATCAAAAATGCAAGTGTGAAACGCTGCTTAACCCGCATTAATAAATCTAATCAAAGTACAGGAACTGCCTCACTGACAGACACCTCACAGACTGCCTCAGAATGGTTGTCTGTAACTACAGTATGAGCCAAACTACAAAGCTGACAGCATTGAGTCAGCTATCACACTGACTTGTAACATGATTGCAACAGTTTTGTCTTCTGATGGCATTGTGAAAAGTGATGCTGCATAATATGGAACCCACTGTACTAAGCGTATGCACTGAGTCTATTTCTGTTCTATTTGCTATGCATATTTGACATAATATTCACATTGTGTTCTTGGTTGCATCCATGTTATCACACATTCCAGTTAACAATGGCACTTAATATGATCTTCTCAAGATGTTTATTTTCTTTGTTGCTCTTGTGAAACAAATTATTTACTCAAATGATTTGTTCTTGGTTGCATCAAATTCAAATTGGCCTAAATAACAGGTCTCAAGTGGGAAACACAGACTGGGCTGCCTTTTTCTCTCAGGTAGATCAGGAGGTCAGGATCTTGGGCTGAAAATGGTTGGTGGACCACTGCATTAAAACCAACAAAATAAATGATAAAGTTAAAGACTTTCAATACAACTGGATTGCTAAAAATGACATAAAATGGTATTACAGACATGAAAATAGTTCAGTGAATGAAGTGAATTCTTTGTTGTCCGCGCTTGACAACCAATTCTGTGTTCACATCAAACTTGAGTTGAGAGTCAAAGACTGTTCCCAAGTACTTATTTGTCGACAATGTGAACATCCTTGCCATGTATAATGCTTGCTTTCAGTGTGTACTATTCTGCGCTGAAATCAGTAATCAATTCCTGCCTGCTAAGGTCAATTACAGCAACATCACTCCAGCAATCCTGCAGCTTTATCACTTTATCACTTATCACTTTATCACTTATCACTTATCACTTTACCACTGGTCACCTTATAATGTATCCACCAACACCTGCTGACAACGTAGTCCACAGTGTAGACCTTCTCTACCTCACTGTAGTTATTGGTAATATTTACCATGCAGACAGCCTACAATACTGTAGTTATTGGTAATATTTACCATGCAGACAGCCTACAATACTGCCAAACGCTGGTTGTTGATACATTTTGTTGTTTTTGTTTTTTCAATGCAGTCCCTCCTTAGACTGTATATTGTGTGGTGTATATTTCTCCCCTGTGTTCTTCTGACTTTTATGCTGCACGATAAGTTCCCTCGGGATAATTAAAGTCTTCTTGAATCTTGAATCTTGAATCTTAGTATTTGATAAATTATGGTCGAGGTCGTTATCATCACACCATTGAACAAAGTGTCGTGGCAATTCAATAATTGCATCTAGGGCAATGAGATCTTCAAACTGAAGAAAACACAATACTTGTAGAAATTAAGAGTATTTTTAATGAATGCATTCACCAGACTCCTCTCTAGCAGAGTGAGTACAAACAGAGATTTTCATGTGGCTTTTAAGGCCATTTTACACCCCCGGGGGTTCTGGTGTCAGCCATAAACCCCATCCCCTTTGACCTCCGAACACCTAGCCGACATGGGGTGGGATTTCCTGCCCAAGGGACCTCTCCCCCTGTATAAACATTCACCAGACTTAACCTCTTCCCCAGCTGCTTATCTGCATGACCAGTCGTCACCTTCATTTATGACTAGTCCAGGAAGGGGTCTCCTCCTGCCATATAATTTACCAAGTTTGCCTGTTGCAGAAAACAATCTACATCAAGAAACTTAATACCAACAGGAAGAAAGGCCTGAAATGCAATTTCCCATTACAAAAGGCAGGTAAGGCACAGCCATGATCTGAATCCAAGCCCTGAAGAAGAGACAGTAGGACGGTGTCATCAGAGAATTTCACAAGATGGCTGCCCTTTTGAAATGTCCTTCAGCTGTCTGTATACATAATAAAATTTTATTAAATCTAAAAGCAGCATCAAAAGTTGATCAGGTAATTTTAAATATGAAGTAAGCTGCTCGATCAAAATATCTCATTAAATGCTTAAGATAAATCGGCAAATAAAAGTCTCACATGAGATTTACGTTTCTCAACGTGCTTAAAAAGTTTCTGTCGTGGCAATTCTCAGATAGAATAATTGCGTCTAGGGCGAATGAGTCTAAAGCAGACACAATACTTAGTAGAAATGAAGAGTATTTAATATATGCATACACCAGACTCCTCTCTAGCAGAGTGAGTAACGAACAGATATTCACATTCCCCTTTTAAGCACACTTTTCACCCCAGGGTGTTCCTGGGTCCTTCAATCCCAAAAAAGGAATTTCTGTTCCCTGTATAAACATTTATGGTTCACTCAACCTCTTCCCCAGCCATATGGGCAAAGGATTGTCTGTCGTAAAGACAATCTATTCAAGGAACATAATGCCAACTGGAAGAAAGGCCTTATATGGACTTTTCCCATTACATTTCCCATCCTCCACACCTTTACCAGATTGGTAAGCAAACTGCAAGGGGTCTAATTTACCATCAGTGAGGGAGACAATCATCTTTTAAAATGTACTAAAACATTTTCATACCTGGTGGAAATCTGCTAACTAATAAAAACAACTATGTCACCAGTGGATTTTAGACCAGTAGGCCTATAGTGGACAAACATTTATGAAATATCAAATACATATAATCAGCACTGATGGTTTATTCTCAGTCAGACACACTAACAGTGGGGTCTGAGAGCGAAGTAGCCAAAGAGACAAAGGAGTTCATACGCTTTATAGTCATTTTCCCACCCAGACATGGCAGGCTGCAATACATAATCTACAAGGCCAAATGGAAAAGCTCTCTCTCTCTCTCTCTCTCTCTCTCTCTCTCATACTTATGTATGTAATTTTCCATTACATTTACATTACATTTACATTTAGGGCATTTGGCAGACGCTTTTATCCAAAGCGACTTACAAAGAGTACATTTGTTGAAGGAGAGGCAGCAATATATCACTGTGGTACCTGAAGATAAGAATAGAGCTGTTTTCGAGCATACATATTTACGAGACGAATAGAACGAGTTTCATAATTGCCAAGTTGCCTGCATAAGTAGCTGGGCAGGCGTGCAATTCTAAGCATGATGCAACATCTGAGAACGAACAACAATGCTAAGTGCCATTAATAAGTGTTAAGACATATAAACACGCCGGTTAGTGCTAGGGGGGGGTTATGTAGAGTCCAGGTGAACTCTGAACAGGTGGGTCTTGAGTCTCTTGCGGAAGATGGCGAGCGACTCGGCTGTCCTGACATGAGCCGGGAGCTCATTCCACCACTGCGGAGCCAGAACCGTGAAGAGTTGGGACTTGGAAGAGCGATGTTTGGCTGTTTTTAGTGAAGGCGGTACCAGTCGTTTGGCAGAAGTTGCCGAGCGGAGTGCTCGGGCTGGGGCGTAGGGTCGGACTAATTTTTGGAGGTAGGTAGGGGCGGTTCCGTTGACAGCCATGAAAGTCAGTACCAGTGTCTTGAATCGAATGCGAGCGATTACCGGGAGCCAGTGGAGGTTGCGGAAGAGGGGGGTTACATGGGAGAATTTAGGTAGGTTGAACACGAGGCGTGCTGCTGCGTTCTGGATGCGTTGTAAGGGCTTGATTGTTGAGGCGGGGAGTCCAGCCATTTTGATAAAAATCAAACATTATTATCATTTTAACAACAAAATTACTAAGCATAAGAATCTATAAAGCACATTGGTTATATGAGGTTATACATATCGCTTCATTCATTTTCAGTGAAATTTCGGGCATATTAATTCATTTTAGATATACCTTCATAACTTGTTCATTGTTTTGCATATGTTGTGAAAAGTTGTGCTCATGGGCCTACAGCCCTTATCTAAATACAAGTGTAATTACCATTACTTCCCATTATATGGTCTCTAAACTAAGCGTGGTCTTATGTCTATTGACTAGATTGCGCATGGGTTTCCTTAATGAACGTACATGCCAGACTAATATTGATGCTTTAGTTGCATTGGGATAATTTAAGTTCTTCATCTTCTGAGCCTCTTCCCATATCGATGGGACCACGAACACCAGTGAGATTATGAGTAACACACACATGGTGCCACGCAGCCCATGGAGGCCTGGCTGGCAGAACAGATGCCATGGGCGTCGTCTTCTTTCTTCCATCGTGGTGGGCAGGCATTCATGCAGATCTTCTAATGAGGTGTGATCTTCGGCCAATGTTTTATGGTCTGATCTGGAGTAGCGTTCGGCGTACACTTCGTGACCAGTGTGGTCGTATGAGGTGTGTCCTTCAGCTTCTAGGTGTATGTGCGGTTATGTATAGACCTTCTACGGCAGCACTAGGCTTGCACCGTGTGGTCATATCAGGAATCAGGTGTGTGTGCAGCTTAGGGTGCGTCGCCCTTGATCATCTGCTTCTCTTCCTGGTCCTCGGACGGCGGTGGTGCCCACGTCTGTCATCCTGGTACTTTGATCGCCGTCTGGGTGGTGAGCAGGATTTGGTATGGACCTGTCCACCTCGCTTGTCTCTAGGATTTCTTTTTGATGTCTTTTATCACCACCCAATCTCCTGGTTGGAGATCATGGAGCTGTCCAGTTGCCGTGGTCGGGAGCGCCTCCTTCACCTGGGCATGGATCTGGGAAAGAGATCGTGATAATGATATGCAGTACCTTAGTATTTCATCTTCACATTTATCTGTAGTTGGTAGAGGTCGTTTCACTGGGCCGATCCCTGTATTGGGAGGTCGGCCTAAAAGGACCTCGTAGGGTGAGACTCCATTCTTTGATCTCACCCTCATCTGTAGCAACACAATGGGGATAGCTTTTAGCCACGGGAGATTAGTCTCCGCACAGCATTTGGCCAACTTGTTTTTTAGCGTGCCGTTCTCTATTTCTACAGCCCCCTCCACTGTACTTGAGTTCGATACCAAAATATTCGCCGATTTGTTTCATGGCTGTATTTACAAAATGGGAACGATTATCACTGCTGATTTTTACAGGAATTACCCATCGCGGAATTATTTCTGGAATGAGTGTTTTGCCACTGCCCCCGCATCTGCTTTAGACGTTGGGAATGCCTCTACCCATTTAGAAAACATGTCTACTATCACTAAACAATACTTCTTTCCCTCGCTGGGCAATAGTTCGATGAAGTCCATTTGCAGATGATCAAACGGGGCGTCTGGTGGTGGGTGCGCTGCCGGTGTGGTGCGCAAACCTCGTCCCACATTGTTAGTTGCACAGATGATAATTTTTTTGGAGTAACTTGTAAAACCTTTGGTGAACCAATGTGTACTAATAGTACTCATCATTCCCCCTTTTGACACATGGTCTTTCCCATGTGTCAATTTTGCATAATAAGGGAATAACCATCTGGGCAGGCACGGCTTACCCTCCGGCCCTACCCATACTCCCTCCTTTTTGATACAACCACATCTCCACCATTGTGCCACTTCTGCTGGTTGAGCCTTTGCCTGGATCTCTGTCAGGGATGCTGTGGGTGTGCATGTTTCTTCATGCACATGAGAAAAGTTAACAAATGGTTGCTGAGCAGCTGCTCTGGCCACTGCATCTGCTGATGCGTTACCTTTGGAGATAAAATCATTCCCGTTTGTATGGGCTTGGCATTTGATAATGGCGACGGTCTTGGGGAGTAGCACAGCGTCCAGCGACTGAGACACGAGGTCGTGGTGGGCTATATGTTTTCCTGTTGAGGTTAGGAAACCCCTTTGTTTCCAGAGGGTCCCGAAGTCATGGACCACTCCGAATGCGTATCGGCTGTCAGTGTATATGTTGGCCGACGCCCCCTTTGCATATTTGCATGCCTCTATCAGGGCTACTAGTTCGGCCGCCTGGGCTGAGTAATTGTTTGGTAGTGAGCCTGACGCCAATGTGTCGGTCGGGGACACTACTGCAAAACCCACTTCATTTGCCCCCGTTGTCTTGTTGCGTGACGCTGAACCATCCACAAATATTTCATATTCCGTGTTGTCCAACGGAACTTCCTTTAGGTCTATCCTGGGGGAACACACAGTGTTAACACAGGTTAGACAATCATGGTCCTCTCCCTATGTTGTCAATGGCACAGCTAATACATGATTTATTATAACATTTTTTAGAGTAAATTGAGAATCCCTTTGTAAACCACTGTTGATTGATAGATGCTAGCATTCCCCCTTTTGACACATGGTCCAACCCATGTGTCAATTTAGCATAATGATGAAACAACCACTTGGGGAGGCACGGCTTATCATCTGGCCCCTCCCACACCCCCTTCCTTTTGATACAACCACACTTTCTCCACTGATCAACTTCACCGGGTAGGGCCCTGGCATGTAGTTCCTGTAATGGGGCTGTCGGGGAAGGAGGTGGTGAGGAGTCATACATGTAAGAGGAATGGTTAACAGGGTTACGCGCAGCCGCCTTGGCGGCCTCATCAGTCTGGGCGTTTCCCTAGAGACAAAATCGTCATTGGATGTATGAGCTTCACATTTACATATAGACAATTGTTTTGGGAGCAACACAGTGTCCATGAACAGTTCCATTTCCACATTCTCGAGTGGTATCTCCTTTAGGTCAACTCTGGGGGAACAAACAGCGTTAACAACAGCCACAGTTATGTTCATCTCCATCTCCTGGAATAGGTAAAAGGGTGGCTGGGTTAAGGACGTTGCAGCGTTTCACAGTTATGTTCGGCATATCAAGCAAGCAGGTGTTATAGCGTAACCATCTCGCTGCAGAGAGGTGACATGTCTTTTGTTCAAGCAGTAGCATAGACATGCGGAACCAGAAAGGTTTTCTTAAGTCTACTGCTTGGGTAAATGGTCTGGTCGGATCTGGGAGGCCCAGTGTGGGGGTGGTGAGCAGTGCTATTTTTAGCCCCTGTAGTGTTTCTTCTGCAGCAGGGGTCCATGTGACCTTGCTACCTGGGAGGATCCCTGGCCCGTGAGCGATTGCGCTTAGGGCCCCTCTAGACATGCGTAGTCCGGGATAAATATCCTACAATAAGAAGTCATCCCCAGGAATGATTTCACCTGTTTTGCTATCTGGGGCTTTGGTATATTTCTAATTGCCTGTACTTTTCTTTTCTTTTTTTTCTGTCAGGGCTTTCCCTTTCTACCGGTTCATCCGGTCCACGTATCTTCTTTACCAGGAAGATAGGTGTTCTAACCGGGGAGTTTTCACATGGGATTATTACTCCGACCTTGAGTAGGGAATCGAATACAGGTGTGATTCCATCTACTGCTTCTTTCTTTAGGGGATATTGATGCGCGCATGGCCTATAACTGGATTTGGGGGTGATCACCACTGGTTGCATGCTGGTTATTAGGCCTACATCATATTTGTTTTTAGCCCAGAGGCCTTCTGGGACTTCAGCCAATTCAGGAATGTCTTGTACATTAATCTTTGCCAGTCAAATTTTATCAAGGCGCTTATCTGCTGCTAGGGTTGCTGTGCGCTTGGCTTGTACTGTCGCACTATAGGTTAGTCTGTAGGTCACATCTCCGGTCGGTCCTGTCAGTCGGTGGACCCGGGGGTCGTCAGTCGGTTCCCACCCTTGCTTTCCCAGGTGCGATCGCACCCATGGTCCTATGTCACGCCATTGATCCTGTCTACTCTTGGCCAAGGACACATGAGGTGTCGAGCCTGGGACGTCAAAAGGGAAGTCTGCTTCGGGTTTCAGGAAAAATGTTCTTTCTTGCGCGTTCCCTCGGACGCGCACCGCTGCCGCGCATCTGTTCCTGTTCCAAAACACATACTTTATTGTCAGTTTTTCATGCAACTTGCTTGCCTTAAACCATATTTCCTCATACTCAATATCTGGCCCTCAGTGTATGTGTGCGGTACAGGAGAAAAGTGAGTTGAAAGTGTTCGGCAAATCAGAGTCATCTACCCCATTTATACTGATGGATTGTTTATTCTCATTTGCACATTGATTAATGGAGGCCATTGTTGTGATCCCTTGCCAGGCTGCTATAATATCACCACTTCTATATTGCATTTCTATCTTTTCCCTATACTTCATTTTAGCCTTCCTTATTTCATTTGTGTCTACATGTAAGACCATAATGCTCCTAACTTCTGCCGTCTTTTATCCGGGTGATGCTGCCTTGTGTCACATTGATTCACGGGCTCGCTGCTTCACTTACAGACAATCCCGAACCTGAACCTGAAAATTAACCTGAACTTTGGCCACAGTAGATGACCGCTCGAAACACACATATTGTGATATGATGCCCCGAAGGATGGCATGGGCAAAGATTTATACGCACCACCCACTGAACCATAACAAAGGTCGATCATAGAGTTATTTTGTGTAGTAGCACATAGAAAGTCACATACTGTTCATACATCCTTAAAGTCTTGTTTAATTTACATTGATTAAAATCCCCAAGGTTATATTTAGGGGCATGGGCATCTGCATCCATAATCCACATCTGCAATAGGATTATGGACTTCCTGACAGGCAGGCTTCAAGTGGTGACGATTGGCTAGCAACACCTCATCCACTCCGGTCCTCAACACCAGAGTGCCTCAAGGCTGAGGCCTCAGTCCACGGCTGTACTCTCTGTTCACACATGACTGTTCAGCCATACACGGCAGCAACCGGATCATCAAGTTCGCAGACAACCAGGCCAATCACTACAGCTATCGGCCTGATACACAACATCGACAAAATGGCGTACAGAGATGAGGTAGCCCAGCTGACGCGATTGTGCAAGGACAACAGCCATCGCACTGAATGTCAGCATAACCAAGGAGCTCATTTTGCACTTCAGGAACATCCCGGGAAATCATCAATTTCTTTTGTTTCCTGGGACTAGAGATCTCCGAGGACCTAGCGTAGACCCACAACACGAGGGTCATCCGGAGGGTCTTCAGGACGGCAGAAAAGATAATCGGATGTGCACTTCCATCGAGGAAATCTTACTGGAGATCTGCAAAATGCATAAACCGGCTGCAGTATGTCCAAAATTGTGCTGCTCGTGTTCTCACCCACACCTCCCGCCGTGAGCACATCACTCCAGTGTTATTCAGCCTACACTGGCTCCCTGTCAGCTCACGCATTGACTTTAAAGTTCTAACCCACACCTACCAAGCCATCCATGCCACTGGCCCATCCTACCTCTCTGACCTTATCAAACTGTCCTGCCCAACACGTACACTCCGCTCCTCCAGCTCCATCTCTCTGGGCTATTGGACTATTGGACTGTTATCTGTCTTTTTGGTCTATTGACTCATTGAAATGATGGAATATTTACAATTACACTAGATTTACACTATTGGATTATCTGACTATTTTTGGATTATTGGATTTACACAATGATTGGACTATTGTATTATTGGACTATTACTGGACATACAATTACACTAGACTTACAGGGGTAGACCTTCAATTACACTAAGAACTCGGCTACATAGCATGCAAGAACTCTCATTTTACTGTACTGCACGTATCATGTAACATCATACTGCTACTATAGTTTATCATTGCTGCTAGCATAAGAATATTACTGCACTGAACGCAAACACTTTACTACATTTTTTGCACCAACAGCCAAAGTATTTATATAAGAATTTATGTTGAGAAGAATACTGTTTAGAAGAATACATTTTACTGTACTTATTTGGTACTATTACTAATTGTTCCATTGACACATGTTACATATGGCAATAAAGAAATCTTCAATGTTGAAATTGAAGGGGGCCCAAGGTGGGTAGGAAGGGTGGAGCAGATGTGGGTTGTGACCAGTGGCAGTTTTAGCAAGTTTTGGGGTGGCAACCTGGGGTGGCAGAAGGGTTGCACGAGGTCCCAGCTGGGGAGGCAAAGGTCATCTCTCAAAAAAAAAATTTCCTGCATTCTGGTGATGTTTTATGCATGTAAATCGCAAGCATAAGATGCAGGGAAAAATGCAGCCTCATATTTTGATCGAGCAGCTTACTTCATATTTTAAATTACCTGATCAACTTTTGATGCTGCTTTTAGATTCCTTTTTATTATGTATACAGACAGCTGCAGGACGTTTCAACAGGGCAGCCATCTTGTGAAATTCTCTGATGACACCGTCCTACTGTCTCTTCTTCAGGGCTTGAATTCAGATCATGGTTGTGCCTTACCTGCCTTTGTTCAATGGTGTGATGATAACGACCTCGACCATAATTGATCAAATACTAAGGAATTGATTACTGATTTCAGGTTACACACTGAAAGCAAGCATTATACATGGCAAGGATGTTCAGATTGTCGACACATAAGTACTTGGGAACAGTGTTTGACTCTCAACTCAAGTTTGATGTGAACACAGAATTGTTTGTCAAGCGCGGACAACAAAGAATTCACTTCATTCACTGAACTATTTTCATGTCTGTAATACCATTTTATGTCATTTTTATCAATCATTTATTGAAAGTCTTTTAACTTTATCATTTATTTGTTCGTTTAATGCAGTGGTCACCAACCATTTTCAGCCCAAGATCCCTGACCTTGGCCTTGGTGAAAGGCAAGATCTACCTGATCTTGGCAGCCCAGTCTGTGTTTCCTACTTGAGACCTGTTATTTAGGCCAATTTGAATTTGATGCAACCAAGAACAAATCATTTGAGTAAATAATTTCATCTTGAGAAGATCATATTAAGTGCCATTGTTAACTGGAATGTGTGATAACATGGATGCAACCAAGAACACAATGTGAATATTATGTCAAATATGCATAGCAAATAGAACAGAAATAGACTCAGTGCATACGCTTAGTGCAGTGGGTTCCATATTATGCAGCATCACTTTTCACAATGCCATCAGAAGACAAAACTGTTGCAATCAGTGCATGTCAGTGTGATAACTGTGACTCAATGCTGTGACATGCCAGTCCTCGAAAATAAATAGTCTATAATCACCTTTACACATCAACAAACGCTCATTAATAAGAAACTCCCTGTTTTAGAAGGAGAATATTCACTAAACATCCATAAAATTGGCTTTCTTATTCTGGTGGCTGTATTAACACCACATTCGAGTCTAGAGCACCATGTAAGCCATGTAAGTTCATGTGAGCCTCACATTGATACACACTCCTCTCTTGAGCATCTGGCAGCAATTATAACGTAACTATCGAGATTCTAAGTCGCTGGACTCTGCATAATCCTCTCCGAATCCCTTGCACTAACTTGCGTGTTGTACATCTTGGCATTAATAGTACTTAGCATTGCTTGGCATATTGTATGTTCTTAGATGTTGGTAACGTGCACATACGTAATTGCACATCTGCTCTTATCCAAGCAATTTATGCAGACAACTTAGCAATTATTAAACTCGTTCTATTAGCTTTGTAACTATGAATGCTCAAAAACACCTCTATTCCTATCTTTATGTACTACAGCGATATATTGCTGTCTCCTTCAACAAATGCACTCTTTGTAAGTCGCTTTGGATAAAAGCATCTGCCAAATGCCCTAAATGTAAATGTAAATGTAATTGTGATTGCTTTAGTCATCTCTAATTGCAGTGTGACTTACTACACGTTACCATTTTTTTTGTAAGTCAGTTTCCTGTATTAATAGGCTGCTTTTTATCCCATATTTTCAAGAGGGCAAAATGGGCAAAATGTCTTAACCACTTTGTGGTCCATATTTTAATAAATATTATACAGAGGACTGACATTTGGAGTGCAATTGCACAATATACACAACATTATTTAAAATATTTGTATTCATTATATTATACTATTATACTATACATTACTCAATATTTGATGTACTATTTCTATTTCATTATTAACTATATTATACTACTATTATAGTACTATCTATAGGCTGCTACATATGCTATTTACTATTGATCTAATATTATAATATTTTTTATTATTGTAATGTCTGCCCCAAGTGATAATGCGCAGACATGAGTTGCCGTCTCAAACGTCACGGTACTTTATTGTGTAACAAAGTCACAGCGCAACAACTGAGAAAACACTACTAGAAACTTCTAGACTTCCCTTCCTAATCCCTGCAGGTCCGCCCTCACCCCTCCCCTCCGCCAACCCGCAGGCCCGCATGAGTACCTGCCTCCATGCAAGCCCCGGGTTGGCGGAGAGCAGAGTGACGGCCAGGCCGACCAATGACAAGGTCGCTACATTATTATATTTAGGGATGCACCGATACCGATACCAGTATCCGGTCCGATACTGTGCTCATGTACTCATACTCGTACTCGTACTTGTTAAACTACTCCGATACAACCGCATATGTTATCATATTATGATAACATACCATTTCAGTTGTTCTGCTACAGTTGGATGGATATGTTGGATGGTTCTGAAATCCACTGAATAGGTTACATTTCAGTGAAATGTGTGGCAGTGCCATTATATTTGTTTAATTTGTTCACAGTCAGAAAGTGAGGAACATCTGATGAAAATTGAAAATAAAACATGTTTTCAAAGTCATTGTTAGAACTGTAATGGTTTTATTAAGTACTTGTATTGGTATTCAGTATCGGCAAGTACCCAAATGTAAGTACTTGTACTTGTACTCGGTCTGAAAAAAAGTGGTATCGGTGCATCCCTAATTATATTACTACTATAATATTGTAATGAACTCAAACTACACCATATTGTTGCAACTAAAATGATGGGGATGTAGACAGAAAAAGCAATTTCCACAATGTATATACTTTCTGTACATTAAATTATATTATATAGGAATGTCTCCATGAGTATTAACCAAGGAAAATAAGCCAAATCCATGTTTGACAAACATGACTTTTTACAATTCTTATGACAAAGAATTATTGTCCACCATGTAAGTAATTAAGTTCATGTGAGCCTAACATTGATACACACTCCTTTCTCGAGCATCTAGCAGCGATTATAACTTAGACGTCTCATTATGTGATTCACATGCATAAAACATCACCAGAATGCAGGAAATGAAGTAATGAGACGTCTAGTCTACACAACCTAGTCCTATTTATTTAGAGAATTTTAAGCAACTATCAGAGATAATATTTAACACACAGGGCTGCAAAACATAGACATATACCGTGTACATCGACGCTGCATTGGTCTTTTGATCATACTTCAACATCGCCGCCATATTGGACCAGACAACACTGCCTGGTAACCAATGCACGTAAACAGCGGAGCTGTGGTTTTTATGGATGAAAAAGCACTATAATGTTTACATTACAGATTTCAATGAGTCTTTTTTATATTTCAGGGTTTATTATGTACGTATAAAAAATTGCTTTGTCTCCAGCTACTTAGAATCTCGATAGTTAAGTTATAATCGCTGCTAGATGCTCAAGAGAGGAATGTGTATCAATGTTAGGCTCACATGAACTTAATTACTTACATGGTGGACAATAATTCTTTGTCATAAGAATTGTAAACATTTTGTCAAACATGGATTTGGCTTATTTTCTTTGGTTAATACTCATGCAGGCATTCCTATATAATATAATTTAATGTACAGAGTATTTACATTGTGGAAATTGCTTTTTCTGTCTACATCCCCATAATTTTAGTGGCAACAATATGGTGTAGTTTGAGTACATTACAATATTATGAGGGGTGTAACAAATAACCGATTTGAATCGGAAAATCGGTTTTGATTTAAAAGATGCGAGTGCGTCGGTACACGGACCCCTGGATCGGTCTAAACGTAGCATGAACGGGCCGATGGCCCGATCACAAAGTTATGAATCGGTTTTATGTTGCTGCTGTGCTGCTGAATCCTCCGTCTGCTCAGTGTCTGCAGCGCTCTCTCTTTCTCTCTCTCTCACACACACACACACACACACATATTAAACTCTTGCGAGACTTGTCATAGTAACGTTAGATGGCGCTCTGTTTGTGAGGAAAAGACTGATATTCTATAAGATTGCTTACAGTTTGCCACTTTGTTGTGTTCTGTTTGCAAAAAAATGTGCACAAGGGATGTCTTGAAATTTTTATAATTTTCTACCTCAGTAGTTCATTGTTCCCTGATCTGAGCCTACACAGACCTCTCCAGAACTTTGGCTCTAATTTGTGTCAACTGTTCTTAAAATGCAATATGTTACACTAATAAACATGACATGTTTCTGAATTCACATGTCAAAAGTGACAAAATACTTGTTCCCTGGTCTTTGATAAATCTATTTGAAGGTAAGCAATGGCACATTTATAGTATTGACTTATGTTAAATCATTATGTGAAATGATTGTCTACTTTAAACAAGGAACGACAGCCGACAATGTCCAGAGCCTTCAGCATCTCAGGGCGAATCTCATCCACACCTGGCGCCTTGCCACTGAAGAGCTTTTTGACTACTTCAGTGACCTCTACCAAGGATATGGGTGAGACTTCCCCCGAGTTTTCAGACTCTGCCTCTTCCACAGAGGATGTACTGTTCGGGTTCAGGAGCTCCTCAAAGTGTTCTTTCCACCGCCCGACAATATCCTCAGTCTGGGTCAGCAGTTCTCCTCCCCGACTGAGCACAGCCTGAGCCAAGCCCTGCTTTCCCTTCCTGAGTCGCGGGACAGTTTGCCAGAACCTCCTTGAGGCCAACCGAAAGTCCTGCTCCATGGCCTCCCCGAACTCCTCCCACACCCGGGTTTTTGCTTCAGCAACTGCTGAAGCTGCGGTCCTTTTGGCCTCCCGGTACCTGTCTGCTGTTTCAGGAGACCCCTGGGCCAACCAGGCCCGAAAGGCCTCCTTCTTCAGCCTGACGGCTTCATTCACCGCTGGTGTCCACCAACGGGTTCTTGGGTGGCCGCCACGACAGGCACCGACAGCCTTTTGACCACAGCTCCGAGCTGCAGCCTCTACAATGGAGGCTCTGAACATGGCCCACTCAGGTTCCATGTCCCCAACCTCCCCCGGGATGCACGAGAAGTTCTTCCGAAGGTGGGAGTTAAAGACCCTACGGACAGGGGCTTCCACCAGACGTTCCCAGTTCACCCTCACTACACGTTTGGGTTTACCAGCTCTGTCTGGCAGCCTCCCGCGCCATCTGATCCAACTCACCACCAGGTGGTGTTCAGTTGACAGCTCTGCTCCCCTCTTCACCCGAGTGTCCAAAACATGTGGCCACAGATCTGCTGATACGATTACAAAGTCGATCAGCGACCTTTGGCCTAAGGTGGTCCGGTACCAGGTACACTTGTGGACCACCCTATGTTCGAACATGGTGTTTGTTATGGCCAGTCCATGACTAGCACAGAAGTCCAATAACAAAACACCACTCTGGTTCAGATCGGGCAGGCCGTTCATTCCAATCACTCCCCTCCAGGTTTCTCCATCATTGCCCACGTGTGCATTGAAGTCCCCCAGTAGAACTATGGAGTCCCCGGATGGAACCCTTTCCAGGATGTCACCCAAGGACTCCAAGAAGGCCGGATACTCTGAGCTGCTGTTTGGTGCGTAGGCACACACAACAGTCAGAGCCTTCCCCCCAGCGACTTGCAGTCGCATGGAGGCGACCCTCTCGTCCACCGGAGAGAACTCCAACACAGCGGCGCTCAGCCGGGGACTTGTGAGTATCCCGACACCCGCCTGGCGCCTCAAACCCTGGGCAGCTCCGGAGAAGTAGAGGGTCCAGCCCCTCTCCAGGAGTTTGGTTCCAGACCCGGTGCTGTGCGTGGAGGTGAGCCCAACCATATCTAGTTGGTACCGCTCCACCTCCCGCACCAGCTCCGGCTCCTTCCCCGCCAATGAGGTGACGTTCCACGTCCCTAGAACCAGTCGGCGATGACGGGAATCCGCACGCCCAGGACCCCGCTTTTGCCTATCGCCCGGTATACAATGCACCCGACCCCAATAACTCTCCCTGCAGGTGGTGAGCCCACAGGGAGGTGACTCCACGTTGTCTTTTCGGGCTTGGCAAGGCCGGGCCCCGTGGATCCAGGTCCGGCCACCAGACGCTCGCCGACAAGCTCCCCTCCCAGGTCTGGCTCCAGAAGGGTGCCCCGGTTTCCCTTGTCCGGGCGAGGTGACTGTTCTTTCCGGGAGTCTTTTCATGGGGTCTTTGAATCGCTCTTAGTCTGGCCCCTCCCCTGAGACCACTTTGCCTTGGTCACAAGCTTTGGGTAGTGACCGAAAGAATGAGATTGCGGATACAAGCGGCCGAAATGAGTTTCCTCCGCAGGGTGGCTGGGCTCAGCCTTAGAGATAGGGTGAGGAGCTCAGACATCCGGAGGGAGCTCAGAGTAGAGCCGCTGCTCCTCCGCATCGAAAGGAGTCAGCTGAGGTGGTTCGGGCATCTGATTAGGATGCCCCCCGGGCGCCTCCCTTTGGAGGTTTTCCGGGCACGTCCAACTGGGAGGAGACCCCGGGGCAGACCCAGAACTCGCTGGAGGGATTACATATCTCGTCTGGCCTGGGAACGCCTCGGGACACCCCAGGAGGAACTAGAGAGTTTGGCTGGGGAGAAGGAAGCCTGGGGGGCCCTGCTTAGCCGGCTGCCACCGCGACCCGACCCCGGATAAGCGGACGAAAATGGATGGATGGATGGATGGAGGGATAATGGTCTGGGGCTTTTTCTCAGGGTTTGGGCTAGGCCTCTTAGTTCCAGTGAAGGGTATGCTACAGGATAAGAAGACATCTTAGCCAATTGGGCACTTCCAACTTTGTGGCAACAGTTTGGGGAAGGCCCTTTGCTGTTCCAGCATGACTGTGCCCATGTGCACAAAGCAAGGTCCATAAAGACATGGTTAGACGAGTTTGGTGTGGAGGAACTCGATTGGCCTGCACAGAGCCCTGACCTCAACCCCATTGAACACCTTTGGGAGGAATTAGAATGCTGATTGCGAGCCAGGCCTTCTCGTCCAACATCAGTGCCTGACCTCACAAATGCTCTTTTGGCTGAATGGGCACAAATTCCCACAGACACACTCCAAAATGTTGTGGAAAGCCTTCCCAGAAGAGGTCAGTCCACATTGTCAAGTCACGCTAAGCCTAAACTAGCTAAATTGAGAAAATATGACAATTATGTCGTTTGGTTTTATTGAGAACAGCGACCAAAGTGCGTCATGTGTCTTCAAGTGCTAGCGAACGAAGCCATGAAGCCAACCAAGCTAAAGCGACATCTGATTACAAAGCACCTGGAATATAAGGGCAAAACAAAATAATTCTTCTATTGAAAGAGTGAGGAATACACCCGCAAAAATACACGAATGGTGAACCACAACTTCTGGACCACAACTTCAGAGAAAGCACAGAAGGCTTCTTATTTCGTGGCTCAACGGATTGCTAAAAGTAAGTTATGGTTGGGACAAAGGCAGCTAATGAACTGAAAGCTGTACCTCTCTCAAATGATACTGTGAGGAGGAGAATTGAAGAACTCTCGGGTGACAGTCACAGCTACTGGATAGATTGCGTTCCTGTGAGCAATTTTCTCTTCAGTTGGACGATTCAACAGACATTGCAAGTGTGGCTCTGTTGATTGTTTTGGTTCGCTATCCATGGGAACGGAACATTTTGGAGGACTTTTTGTTCTGCAAGGAGGTGCCTGGCAGGACAACGGGTGACAAAATATACATTCTCCTGGATGCTTTCATGACTGAAGCGGGACTGAGCTGGGAAAAATGTGTGGCCGTTTGTACGGATGGTGTGGCGGTGATGACGCCCCGAAAGAGTGGGGTTATTGCACAGATAAAGGCTGTCAACCCGAAGGTTATACGCATTGTATTCTGCATCGGCAGCGTCTCTTTGGATCTCGCATCCAAACATATGGAACAAGACCTTCACTCTGTTTTACAGTTAATTTTGTGAAGTCAAGGGCACTGCAGTCACGTTTGTTTGGACAACTTTGTAGGGAGATGGATGGTGGGCATGATGTACTGCTATATCACTCTGAAGTGCGATGGCTCTCTCGTGGTAAAGTTTAGCAGCAGGTGTTTGAGCTACGCAGTGAGATGTCAGAGTTTATGAGAGCGGACAAACCCGACATTGCAGAGTTTTTTTCTGACCCGGAGTGTGTAGCCAAATTGGCATATCTTGCCGACGTATTCAACTAGCCCAACAGCCCCAACCTCTCTATCCAAGGAGGCTATGCATCTATCTTGGAAGTCAGCGACAAAATCACCGTCTTCATGAAGAAAACAGCTATGGAGAAGAAGGATACAAGTCGGAGTAACAGACATGTTCCCCCAACTGACTGAATTTCTCCACACAAACAACCTGTCTGTGGCTATAGTGAGAGAGGTAGCCACCTCTCATCTCACTGCACTGAGCGATCACTTCAGCTCATACTTCTCTGATGTGAACACCGATGCCTGGCACTCGGTGTGGGATCCATTTGCCCCAGCTGCAACAACAAATGGCCTTACTGGTAAGGCAGAAGAGGAGCTGTTAGATTTATCCTGTGATTGGACTTTGAAGGCAAGATTCCCGCAGGTGCCTCATGCAGACTTCTCCCTCTCACATGAGTATCCTGAACTCACTGCCAAGGCTATGCGAATATTGCTCCTCTTTCCTACCACTTACCTCTGTGAGTCATCATTCTCCACTTTGACTGGAATGAAGACTCGTACAGGGCTTGTTTGCATGTGGAGAACGATCTTAGAGTCTGCCTGTCATCCATCACTCCAAGAATGGAGAAACTGTGTAGTGAGAGACAGGCTCATCCATCTCATTAAGGTGAGCTCATCAAGTGATTTATTGTGAATTGTGTGAAATAAGAATGTGATGTAGCCTAATTCAAATATTCCAATCAAAATATTCTGAAGTAATGGGCTTAATCACTCTAATTTGTTCTGTAACACTGTTATGATAACTTCTGTTATGATTTGTTCAGAGCTTTCTGCCAATGATTTAAATAAGGAACAATAAAGTTGAAGCACTTACTGAAAGTCAGCTTTAGACTGGTCATTTTAAATGTCTGGGATTATTAGGACTATGCCGGTCTTGTTACTGTTCATTTTCTGAAAGCTTTTAGGATCAATTACTTGAAAAGTATAAATGCTGTCAAGCTAACCAACACTAACCCTGCTGCCTCAGGGTTAGCGTTCTCTAGTCCATTACTTACTCCATACAGGTCATCATGTGCGCACGTTTTATCCGCTTGTGGTGGAATGTAGACTGCTGTGACTATCATGGAGATGAATTTCATGAAATGGTAAATGGACTGCATTTATATAGCACTTTCATCCAGAGCTTTACAGTATTGCCTCACATTCATACACAAACAGCAATGTAACAACCAACACATCAGGAGCAGTTAAGGTTAAGTGTCTTGCTCAGGGACACCGCAATACTTAGCTAAGGGAAGCCCGGGGATCGAACCAGCAACTTTCTGGTTTCCAGACCTGCTCTTACCTCCTGAGCTACTACCGCCCAATGTGTTGTAAGTTGTAGTGCTAAATCCGAACCCCAGTGAGAGTTAACCAAAAAGCATACCCCTCCACCCCTGCGTTTACCTGACTCCCTTGTTCTGTCCTGCCAGCTGGGGCAATGGCCAAGTCGGGTACCGTAGGGTCCAGCCATGTTTCTGTAAACACCATCATGCAGCAAATCGACAAAATAGTTTGTCGATTTAATTGTCCAGGGATTGAACATTTGCAAGCAAAATGCTCAGTAAGGGTGGGTTGTGGCATCTTGTCCGGGATAGCCATAGAATGCCGCCACGTTTGCCTCTCTTCTTCCTCCGGTGGCGTGTTGGTAAAGAGCAGACTGGTGCGACAAAGGGTTTGCAGCTCGTCCTCCGGTAATCAGAGACAAAGTCTGTGCCATATGACGCACAAACATCCGAAAGTCCTTGTCGATCATACTGGAGAAATCAACAGAATAATAAAAATAAACAGATTTACAAATGTACAGTCAAAATCAAAAAATATATAGGCAAGATAAGGTATTCAGACGGCAAAAACAATTTGGCATGATTGAACTGTAATACAGCTGTGATAATAATAATGGTTAGGGGACGTATTGCACATGATAGAAAGAATATTAAGAATATTTCACATAATGTTGAAAGGTAATGTAGAAGAGGTATTGCACATGACATTAAGAATATTGCACACAATGATGAGAGGAGTAGTATCACAGGTAATATTTAGAGATAACATGATAATATAGCACATGCTATCGAGAGTATTGCACATGATGTTGGGCAGTAATATTAATATTGCATGTAATACTGAGAAAAATGCACATGATGTTGAAAGATAATATTGCACATGATATTGCTCAGTGTTCATTGTCTTGTATTTCAATTGTCCTTCCCGCAGAGGGGGGAGGAGTTATAGAGTTTGATAGCCACAGGCAGAAAGGACCTCCTGTGGCGTTCTGTGGTGCACCTCGGTAACCTCAGTCTACGGCTGAAGGTGCTCTGGTATGACTCCAGTGTGGCGTGCAGGGGATGGGAGGCGTTGTCCATAATACTGAGTAGTTTACTCAGCATCCTCCTCTCCAAGACCTCCACCAAAGACTCCAATTCCACTCCCAGGACAGAACCCGCTTTCCTGATGAGCTTATTGAGTCTGTTAGCGTTGGCTGCTTTCACCCTGCTGCCCCAGCACACAACAGCGTAGAAGATGACGCTGGCCTCCGTGTCTCCGTAGGAAATACAGACGACTCTGACCTTTGTTATACAGGGCCTCTGTGTTTTTAGACCCGTCCAATGTATTGTCTATGTGAACACCCAGGTACTTATATTCCTCGACAGTGTCCACCTCGGTCCCCCTGATGCTGACCAGTTTCGGCTGAGTCGGTTGCTTCCTGAAATCCACCACCAACTCCTTCGTCTTGGAGATGTTGAGTTGCAGGTGGTTTAGTCCACACCACTCCACAAAACTGTCCACCACACTCCTGTACTCGGACTCCTGCCCCTTCCTGATACAGCCCACAATGGCAGAGTCATCCGAAAACTTCTGCAGGTGGCAGGACTGTGAGCTGTATCTGAAGTGTGAGGTGTAGAGTGTGAACAGGAAGGGAGACAGGACTGTGCCCTGAGGTGCTCCTCAGGTGGGAGAGAGAGAGGTTAGATGGGAGATCATGACAGGAAGAGCTAGGGGGAGGGAGGAGAGGAGCCACATCGTCAAACCTGTTGAAGAACAGGTTTAACTCGTTGGCCTCATCCAGGTTTCCCTCCCTCCCCTGGATGGTCTTAGCTCCATGGCCAGTAATGGTTCTCATTCCACTCCACACTTCCCTGAGGTTCTTCTGTTGAAGCTTCCTCTCGAGATTTCTTCTGTAGCTCTCCTTGCCCTCTGTGATCTTCTCCCTCAGTTCTCTCTGCACCTTCTTCATCTCCTCCTTGTCTCCACTCCTGAAGGCCACCTTCTTCCTGTTCAGTGATGCCTAGTCACCCATGGTTTGTTGTTGGGGAAGCAGTGCACAGTCTTGGTCGGGATCACACAGTCTGTGCAGAAATGTACATAGTTCGGACCATGCACCACCCACCATAGTATTGCTACACTTAGTACCGCACCTTGGGGGACTTTGCCGTTGCTCATCCTCATCCTCATCCTCCTTGACCTGTCCGCCGCTTTCGACACAGTGCACCACCAGATTCTCCTCTCCACCCTGGCAGAGCTTGGCATCACTGGAACTGCGTTATCCTGGTTCACTTCCTACCTGACAGATCGCACTTATCAGGTCACATGGAATGGCTCCCTGTCCAGACCCTGCACCCTTGACACCGGAGTACCCCAAGGCTCAGTACTGGGACCCCTTCTGTTTTCTTTATACATTAGATCTCTCGGCTCTGTAATCACATCCCACGGCTTCTCCTAGCACTGCTATGCTGATGACACCCAACTGTTTCTTCCCCCCCTCAGACACCCACATCGCAACACGCATCTCAAAATGCCTGGCCGACATCAGCAGATGGACGACCGCCAACCACCTGAAGCTCAACCTCGACAAGACTGAGCTTCTCTTCATACCGGGTAAAGACTGCCCTCAGATGGACCTACTTGTCACCATCGAGGACATCGAAGTCTCCCCTGCACCCACAGCAAGGAACCTTGGCATGGTACTGGATGACCGGCTGTCCTGCAACGCCAACATTACCTCTGTGGCCCGATCTTGTAGAATTGCTCTCTACAACATCCGCAAGATCCGGCCCTTCCTCACACGTGAAGCAGCGCAGATCCTGGTCCAAGTGTCTCGCTGTTCGTTTTAAGCAGATTGTGTAAAGCAGGCCCCTCCTTATTGGTGAGAGGCCTTGCAGCAATGTCACCAAACCAGAGCTACAAAAGTTTCTGATCACGACTGTATTGTGCGGTTCAGATGGAAGAGGGCTTTGTTGTCTCCCGCTGCTGTTATGGTGACTAGGGGAACGGCATACATCCCAGTTGTTGATGTAGGAACTAACAATGTCCTTCTCTACTGACGCACAGCCCTTGGCCTCCTGACATTTAGTGTTTCTGTAGGTGTTTCTGAGGTGACTGACGCAGAGGGGTGACTGCCAGGGTGTCCGCTCAGAGGAACATAAACTAGCTGGAGTGGATTTGACACCTCTCCAAGAGAAAGACTAGATGAGGTCTGTACTCCAACAATACAGTTGTGTTTTCTCTGCACATGAGAGTGATTGTGGCTGTACCCAGCTCATCTCCCATGAGATGATTTATAGGTTGAGGTTATAATTAATAGGTTTAAAGTGGGCGATGACCGAAAAGGGCAGAGGTGCATTGTCTTTACAGACAACAACCCTGTTAGCTACCTGACTAGCACTATTGCAGCCACAGAGCTGCAATGGGCTGCACAGTTGCTCATCTTTTGACTTGACGATCGGCTAAATGCCTAGCTAGAGTAATGGGTGTTACTGGTCGAGCATGACCAGGAGTGGTGCCACGTGTGCAAGAGCTGTACGATCGCCAAAGACTCAGGGGGCCCCCAGGCCATGCTCCAATGGGACACCTTCTGGCTGCCAAGCCAAATCAAATCCTGGCTATATAACTTTACCCGCTCATTATGACTGATATCTTTTCAAAATACACACAAGCCGTCCCAACCAGAGCACAGCGTACCACCACTGTAGCCAGGGTGCTAGTCCAAGAATGGTTCTATCATTTTGGACTCCCCGGCCAAATCCATTCTGATCAGGGGAGGTGTTTTGAAGGTACTCTTGTACAACAACTATGTGCCCTCTATGGGGTGAAGTCGCGCACCACCCCGTATCATCCCAGCAAAAATGGTCAGTGTGAGCGATTTAATCACACCCTCCATGACCTTCTTCGCCTCCTTCTCCATACTAGGAAGCGAGATTGGGCTATGTGCTTGCCTAAAGTGGTTTTCTCTTATAACACCACCCCACATCAATCCACCGGAGAGTCCCCTTACTATCTGGTGTTTGGCCAAGAAACCCAGCTACCCATCGACTTCCTCCTTGGCAGAGTGATGGAACCAAGGCCTGGCCAAGCGGATGACTTGGTATTGGAACATCAAGCCCGGCAGCATATTGCTTTCAAAGGGGCTAAGGAATTGTTGGAGGTGGCTGCAGGCAATCGCATGAGTCGGTACGATGCAACCATTAAGAGCGCATCTCAAGATTAAAGTTTAATTGTCAGATACACATACAGGATCTGCAGTGAAATGAAAAAATGGCAATGCCCAGCGGAATGTGCAACAGAACAATAGAAATATCACAAATATCACAATTGAAGGGAAATAATCAAATATGCACACTATTTACAGTCTTTTACAGTCTTTTTTGGAACGTGAAATATGAAGCAAATAGGCAAAGAATCAGCAAAAGGCATATCAACAACAGGGCAATATAAAAAATGTAGTATCAAGTTATGTGCATGGGAATGGGCAGTGGGGGGCCCTAGTGAGGTCAGATTTCACAGTCCTGATGGCCTGCGGAAGGAAACTCTGTTTTAGTCTCTCTGTTCTCGCAGCGCAACTGTGGAGGTGCTTGCCTGACTGCAGAAGTTGGAACAGGTTGTTTTTGGGGTGGTGAGGATACTTCATGATCCTGCAGGCTCTGATTCGACACCTCCTGGAGTACAGGGCCTGCAGGGTGAGCAATGTGGTGCAAACAGTGCACTCAGCCGAACACACCACCCTCTGCAGAGCTCTCCTGTCCTGAGAGGAGCTGTTGCCGAACCAGGCAGTGATGCTCTCCACCACACCAGCGTAGAAGGTCTGAAGGATCCTCCGGGAGACTCAGAACTTCCTCAGCTACCTGAGGTGGTAGAGGCACTGCTTCGCCATCCTCACCAATGAGTGTCAATGTGTGTAGCAGTGGTCCAAAGTTCTTTCTCCCCTGGTAGCACACATAATGTGCTGATGGAAGTTCGGCAAGGCTTTCTTTAGATTGGCACTATTAAAGTGCCCCGCCACCAGCTGCATACGGATGTTGGGTCTGTTGCCGACATAGCACATCATGTAGGTTCGATAGTGCCACATCGTTGTCCGCTAATGGTGGGATGTAGACGGCTCTGATGATGACTGTACTAAACTCCCAGGGGAGGTAGAATGGACAGCAAGAGATTGTCAGGTTTGGCGATTAGGAGTGAGAAGGAGTCCTGACATTCTTAGGGTTGAACCACTAGTTGTTGGTCACGAAGCAAACCCCTCCACCCTTGGATTTCCCTTACTCTTCCACCCTGTCCACTCGGAAAACAGAGAAGGACTCGGTCGGACAAATGACTCCATCCGGCACCAGCAGGGTCAGCCATGTTTCCATCAGACAAAAAATATTACAGTCCCTTATGTCGAATCCTTGGCCTAATATCATTTAAGTTCTTTTCCAGAGGCTGGACATTAGGTATTGATGTTGGGCAGAAGTGGATGGTGTGTCTGGACTCTCAGTCTGTGCCAAACCCCGCTTCGTTTCCCACAGTGTTTCCTTCTTTGTTTCGCTGGAGGCGCCTCGCCACTTTGTTGTTGTTGTGGCTCGCTCGTACCATATCTGCTGGCCAATCAGGAGCGATGTAAAAAGTATTCAAGAACCTTTGCTGTCGACCAAGATTTATGTCCAGGAGTGTATCTCACCTGTATGTTGTTAGTGCCGATACATTTGTGCAAAAGAAGAGGTTGAAAAAAATGCAAATACAAACAAAATCTCCACAGAGCAACCACGACGGCGACGAGACACTGCTGCGCCAACATCTTTGACAGAAGGTCAACGGGTGTACATGTGGGAACACGGTGTCAGAGGCCATAATAAGATTCAAGTGGAGCTCTGTGCTGTTCAAGGTGCTGCATGCCCCAGAAGAAGATGGACAGCGCCATAGCTCCTGTGGATAACCCTGGTCAAGTGAGGTATGTGCGGGTGAGGCATTGAACTTCTTTAAAACCCCCACTTGGTAGCGCATGTTCTAATACTCCCCAGGTTTATTCCAGTGGTTAGGAATTCCAAAGGCCGGGACAGAAATAACTAGGAGTAGGACGAGCCTGGTGATGCCTGAACCAAAAGCCCAGAGAGTGCCTGGGCCCACTCTGCTGGGTCCTGAAGTAGAGCACCCTGGTCCTCTTCAACCCAGAGAACCCCCCAGAGTAGGCGGGACATCCTCAGGTGGCCAGAGTATTGTTCCAGCAACAGTACGGCGAACCACTAGGATTACAGCTGGAAGAAACCACAACCCACATCATCTACCCCATCCAGTAGGGAATGGGCTACAAGGGGCTGCGAACTCCTAAGAGCCTGCGACTTGCAATGTAATCGTGCCCACTGTCAGGCAATGGGTTTAGGTAGTCTTGTATTGTTGGAACGACAATACAAAAACCAGGGGTAAATTGTAGTGTATCAACATCACGATGACGTTGTTGTCTGCCGGTTGTGCACATTAGTGAGGCGAGCTGAGTGCTCATTAGATGTACTGTACCTTATTTCAGGATATGGTCTCACCCTCTTCATCATGCTTGTACGCCCATAGTCTGCAGACTCGGTCACAGAGGTGGACAACGACGGTAAGGTTATGCGTGCCAAGAGTGCTCAGTTCATGTGTTTTGTTTAATGATCCGTCTTAGTATTTTCCCTGAATTGTATGTCCTGTCTCATTCCTTTAGATCGCACCGTTTGGCATCTTGCTCCCTTGCCTAATGTACTTAATACAGCCATATGTGTATACGTCCTTTGTCTGTTCTGTGCAGTAGGTTTGATTGGTTTTCCTTTGTTTTGTTATGATGACTCCGTGGCTGCCTCGCCTCTTCCAAGTTTTTGTTGTTGAATACTGACTCGCGCAGGTAATGTTGACAAATGGTAATATTTACAGCTCCATCTCTGCCAAGTTTGAATGGATTTTCTGTGTTCTGTGTCTGTCAGTTGGTTACTGTCATGCCCTGTATGTAGTTTAGTTTGGATTCTTGCTTGTTTATTTCATTGGGTAAATTGTAGTTTCACCTGGCATCTACTGTAAGCCTGTCACATGTTGTCTGGGGTTGGGGGGATGTTTAACTTTTACTGTTTGATTTTGTGTGTGTGTGTGTGTCTGTGTGTGTCTGTGTGTGTCTGTGTGTGTCTGTGTGTGTATGTACAACGTCGACCGCACCTTAATGTTCTAGTTCACGTTTGGGGGTGAGTAATTTGCACTACACCTCTCCTACGGACGACACTGCTGGTAGAGTGTAATATATGTCAGAGGGTAAGGCAAAGTGCAATACAACTTGGTTATATATAATTGTTTTAGGTTAAATAGAGCCATAGAGTCCAGGGCTACATCAAATATACTGCGCAGTAGGTGAGAGTAGTATGTAGTATGTCTGAAATCATATTTCCACAGTGTGCAAAATGTGGATACTAAAAGCACCCGGATGGCATACTATTTCTGGCAAAATTCAAAGTGTGCAAACTATGGACACTAAAGTCCCTTTGATAACCTCTCACACCCTCGACCAGCAACCAATGAGTAGGCGAGTCAAATATCAACTTTAAGCATGTTTATAATATTGTTGTTTTTATTGTTGTTGCAATAACTTAGCTTGAATTCCTTGACAATGTAGTGTGTCCGAAAACATGCATACTTTTGTCTCAGCCTAATATTTCACCAGAAAACACACTACACGTACTACACACTGTAGTGTGTAGTACGTAGTACACCGGTTCGGTCCAGACCAGGATTCTTATCATATCTGCCCTCCCATTAGCAGATTCCTCTTGCTTATTGTTTGCACATAAATATCTCTGAGTGGCAGTCTGGCCTATTAGTTAGTAGACACTCATGTAGCTAAACGGCAGTGCAACGGTCATAGCGTTGCAGAAGAGTCTTGTAATCGATGCACACCACATCGGCTCTTATTATTGTCAAAACAGATTTGAAGGTAAATAAAGTTAAATGCCCCATTCACCCAGATTTGAGCTTGTCTGCCATCAGACTATAAACTAAACAGATCCTAACCTATGAATTGAAATGGGGACCCGATACCCAATTAATTCAAATATGTTAAATAAGACATATTGGTTGACATGTCAGATGTTTTTCCCAACCTTGTCTGGGGCTAATATTTTGTACTTTTTCAGAAGAAGAGATGAGCCTACAGTAGGCTACGTATAATGTAGAAATCTGTAATGGACCTAAACAAAGAAGATGCGGGTCGGATCATAAAAGATAAGATATGATAAGATAGAACTTTATTGATCCAGAAGGAAATTCTCTAGAATAAGCTAGTGTTACTGCTGGAGCTAGCGCTGGTAGTAGTGCTAAGTGTTGGTGCCACTGCTGGTGTTACTGCTAGTGCTGGTCCTGGTGCTAAGTGCTCGTGTTACTGTTGGTGCTAGTGCTGGTGTTACTGCCAGTGCTAGTGCTAGTGCTAGTGTTACTGCTAGTTCTGGTGCTAGTGTTACAGCTAGTGCTGGTGCTAGTGTTACAGCTAGTGCTGGTGCTAGTGCAGGTGTTAGTGCTAGTCCTGGTGCTAATTGCTGGTGCTAGTGTTGTGTTGACTGTCTGAGAAGGTATTCTGTGACATTCTGTGAATGTCAGCATATAACAATGTATATTTTATTACATTGATTTATATGTGTATTGCTCCCCTGGATATTTTGTTGTATATTTAATTTTATTTAATTTTATTTTACACAGAATTTATATTCATAGTTCTATTTCTATTTTGTTACTTCTATTTCTATTTTGTATTCTTTTATAATTACTGTCGGCTGTCGGGCGTTTTGCACACAAGGTTTTTCACTCACTGCTTATACTCACGTATACTCATGACTTGACTTGACTTGAATAATTAAAATAAAATAACAGATTTACAAATTTACAGTAAGTCTTAATCCTAGGACAAGTATACAAATATAGGTGAAGTATAAAAATATAGGTAAGATATTCAGTCCGCAAAAACTATTTGGCAATAATTGAAGTGTAATAAAACTGTCATAATAATAATGGTTAGGGGAAGTATTGCACATCATAAAAGAATATTAACAATAATAATAATCTCTCTCAGTAAGTAAAAGTTTTTTTTGGGAGGGGTGGATCACCATTAATTGATATACACTATTTGTCTACATGAATACTATTCAGTGGAATGGACGGCTTCATTTAGGTTGATTGAGCCTAACCATATGATTTAAACAACAGCTTGTTGTTATTCCATCCATTATTCCAACGCGAGTCAAATACGTGGTTGATCAGTTTAAGGTGATCAGTTGTAAGCCTATGCCAAACGAATTTATTCCTGTAAAAAAAATTCTCCCCAAACAATTGCTGACACCGAATGAGACATTTTGAATGTTGGAATATATATTTTTGTTACATAATATAATAAGCTGTTACTTTATTATTTTTGGACAGCCCTTCTGTCTGTGTGTGTGTGTGTGTGTGTGTGTGTGTGTGTGTGTGTGTGTGTGTGTGTGTGTGTGTGTGTGTGTGTGTGTGTGTGTGTGTGTGTGTGTGTGTGTGTGTGTGTGTGTGTGTGTGTGTGTGTGTGTGTGTGTGTGTGTGTGATGACGTCATCAATGACTAGTCAACATTATTTCGACTTCATTGATAAAAAAGGTAGACTTAAAAAAAATAGCAGTCGTCAACCCCGACAAGGAAGTGGAGGAGGCGGAGCAGTGGGCACCAGGGGGCTCTCCTGGAATGGCTTCACTCTGGAGACATGGAAGGTAGGGTTGATGCGCGTACAGCACGGGAGCTATAGTCTCACCGCCACCAGGTTGATGACCTTCTGGGTGGCAAAGGGAGAGATGAACGTGGGAGTCAGTATGTTAGACTCCACCCGGAGGGGAATGTCCCGAGTGGAGAGCCGATCTGATAAATGGGTGTCCAGGTGTGGTGTCGCTTGGCCGAGGTGTGTGTCGGTCACCAGAGCAGAGGAGTGCAGCCTGTGCCTGGGTCCTGGTTCGGTGGCTGCGACAGATAAATAGCTGGACGGACAGGTCGGATACCTCTCCCTCCAGGGCTGGGAAGGGTGGTGGTTGAAACCCGTAGGCCCACTGGAAAGGGCGGAGCTGGTCAGGGTGTTGTGGGCATATTCCACCCCCATGGCAGTTGGGACCTGGGTTCTGGGAGACTGTGCAGCGTAGCATTGTCTCCATCTCCCGGTTCATCCGTTCTGACTGTCCATTGGACTGGGGGTGAAAACCCAAAGACAGGCTGACGGTAGCTCCAAGCTGGCCGCAGAACTCCCACCAGAATGCCGATGTGAACTGAGGACTCCGGTCAGAGACCACTTCGACCGGGAGATCATGGAGCAGGATCGCCTGTGCAGTCTCCTTTGCCGAAGGGAGTTTAAGCAGGGGCACGGAATGGGCCATCTTACTGAAGGTCCACCACCATGAGCATGACTGTATTGCTGTTAGATGTGTGGAGACCCGTGACAAAGTCCAGGGATATGTGGGACCATGGGCGATGAGGCACAGGGAGAGGCCGAAGGAGACAAGCAGGAGCCTGATGTGAAGGCTTCTGCTTCTTGCATGTAGGGCAATTGAGGAACCGAGGGTGGCCGACCAGACGTGTTGAAGGAGGAAGTCCCTGGTCCTCTGGATCCCCGGATGGCAGGTCAAATTGGAGGCGTGGGCCCATATGAGTACTTCGGATATCAGGGCCGGAGGAACAAACAGGCGATTAGGGGGGCAGGTGCTGGGTTACTGTCATGCCCTGTGTGTAGTTTAGTTTGGATTCTTGCTTGTTTATTTCATTGGGTAAATTGTAGTCCACCTGGCCCACGCAGTGTACGAGTGTGAACGGTTCAACTGGCATCTTAGTCAAACTCAGCCGCTTGGTTCTTGCTTTATCAGTAACTATTGTCTTCCTGGTGTCACATGCTGTCTGGGGTTGGGGGGATTAGGTTGATTCTCAGTGGCGGACTTCACTCTCTCCTCGATCTCCCAGGGTGATCTCCCTGAGGGTGACGACCCTGCAGGGAGCAGAAAGGATGAGTTCAGACCCTGTGGCCAGAACTGATGTGACAAGGCATCGGGCTTGATGTTACGTGATCCAGGTCAGTAGAAGAGGTAGACGTCAAAACGGGTGAAGAGAAATCAAAGCGGGTGAAGAAGAGGGACCACTGGGCCTGTCGAGAGTTCAGTCTTTTGGCCGTATGGATGTATTTGAGGTTTTTGTGGTCAGTCCAGAGCAAAAAGGGTTGCTTGGTCGCATCCAGCCAGTGCCACCGCTCCTCCAGTGCTAACTTGACAGCCAACAGCTCCCGGCTGCTGATGTCATAGTTTCTCTCAGCAGGGGTCAGTCACCGAGAGAAGAAGGCACAAGAGTGCAGCCTCTGGTCCACAGCCGCCCTCTGGGACAGGACTGTCCCTACCCCCACGTCGGACGCATCCATCACCATGACGAACTGATGGCCAAGGTCAGGAACCTGGAGGATGGAGTCCAGCTGAAGGACACCTTGGAGGACATGAGGGCAGTGAGAAGGGAGAAGGGAGAAGAGGGAGCGGCGATGGTGCTGTAATCTTCGATGAATCGGCGGTTAAAGTTTGCAAACCCCAGGAATCCTTGCAGCTGCCTGCAGGAGTTGGAAACGGGCCAAGAGGTAGCCGCAGATACTTTCGCCGGGTCCATCTGGAGGTTCCCCTGCACCACGATGTATCCCAGAAACAATATTGGGACGTGGAACTCGCACTTCTCTGCCTTCACAAAGAGGGAGTTCTCAAGGAGGCGCTACCATACGGTCTGGATGTGGTGAACGTGTTCCTCCCGCGACTTTGAGAAGATCAGGATATCATGCAGGTAAACAAAAGCAAACCTATTGAGCACGTCTCGGAGCACATCATTCACCAACACCTGGCAAACAGCGAGGGCATTGGTGAGACCAAAGGGCATCACCAGGTACTCCTAATGTCCAGTGGGGGTTTTGAAGGCGGTCTTCCACTCATCGCCCTCCCTGATCCGGACCAGGTGGTAGGCGTTGCGGAGATAGAGTTTTGAAAATATCGTTGCCTCTTCATGAAACGGGTGTGTTTAGGACCCAAATGCAGCACAACACAGGGGATGTTTTGAAATAAAGTTTACAGGGACACAGGTGGCGAGGGAGCGGGGACACAGGCGACATGGAGGTGGGGACACAGGTGGTGCTGGAGCGGGAACATGGGTGACATGGGAGTGGGGACACGGGTGACGCTGGAGCGGGGACACTGATGAGAGTGGCAGGGGAGGAGAGCACACACTCACACGCGATCCCTTGTATGGAGGCAGCAGTACTGGCAGGGAAGAGGCGGAAGACGTCACAGGCACATGCTGATGATCAAGAAGCCGGTAAGCAGGGTCGAAGTGGTAGATTGCCAAGCAGCCGAAGATACGAGTGGACAGGAAATGAGGTCGGGGACAGAAGGCTGTGGCATACTCGAGTCAGACGCGGGTAGGTCGGGGACAGGCAGGGTCGGCAACTGGAGAACGTTCTTCGCCGTTATGTCGTTAAGACCTCTGTAATCAATGCAGGGCCTCAGTGTCTTATGATAAATGGTAAAAGGATTGCATTCATATAGAACTTTTAGAACAATTATTTTAAGATGAAATCCTAATAGATATTGACTGATAATGTTCTGTCCTTGAAAGCCGTGTTCCCTGCTCTCTCTGCCCTATAAGTTGTTATGCAATGCAGGGACAAGGAGGCGGGGAGGCTTTTGTAAATGGAAATCCTTCCACTCTGACATGATCATACAAACAATCACAACAAATGTATTTAACCTTCGGCCGAGTGTTCAACCATTTTCAAATTATTGATAGCTTATCATAGCCAAACAAGATGGAGAGGCAAAATGAAAGCCATTTTCCTTCAGAGGCAGAGTCATGGAGCCACTGATGCAACTTGAATGGATGTGTCCACTGAGCTTGTCAAGCTCAGCTGCATAGTGGAAATAAAAGTGTCAAGTCACAGCCGCTCTCCTATCAGGCAACAGGGTAATGGTCTTTGACTGGGCCGTGTTATGTGTCAGCAAATATTCGTGGATATTCGATGGACAGAGTCAATATGGTTCCGTTGTTGCCTGAGTATAGATGGAAAGGAGTGAGGACGAGAGGTATGCTCTTTTTTACCCAACTCAAAGGTCAAGCCTCTGCATGTCATTCCTGAACTTTTTTTATTAGAAGTATTATTATATGTCAGATGTGTATGGAGCTCATGTTATACAAATGTACTGCATTGTTCAAGCAGACATACTGTATATCTGTATTTATTTTAAGATTTAGGATATAGATTAGTACATTTGGAACATGAAAAGATGAGCAATTCTTATTGTGAGAAAGAGGTTTCTTGCACACCCCAACTCACATGCGAGACGGAACTCAACCAAGGAGTCACGGTGTTGGATAAAGCAGGAGTCGGCTCAGAGAGTTTTTAGTTCACAAATGGTGCTGGTTTATTCACAAGCAAGTCAGAGCAAAAGAATACAGCCTCTCAGCAAGCTGTCTCCACTCAAATGCCTTTCCTCCCTTTTTTTCCCACCCAGTCTTCCCAACAGGGTTAAATAGGCCTGCCAATCAGCTCTTAATTGGGAGAGCCCACTGGGCTTGGTGATACCCCCATGATCAAACAAAATAACACCAATAGAAAATAGCTGTAACATTATATCATTATCGCATAATGATATAAATACCCCTACACCCAAACCTAGTCTTTGACATACATCATATTAACAATTGATGTATTGTCAGTAACCAAATGGACTGTCCCGGAACAGAGGCTCTGGCTCCAATGCGGCACGCGTTCCCCACGGACCAGTTTGCGGACGGACAGGAAGAAGGTGAAGAAAACTAATCGTGAGCGTTGCGCTGGAAATACAAATGTATGTGTTGTGACCTGCGTGAAATATGTATTATGTGGCGTAAATAAATGAACTGGATTTAACTGACGTGTGTGTGGTGGTTGTTTGTGGTGTGGTGCTATGTGTGCAAACGGTAAACAAGCTAAACGGTAACCTCTGGGAAAATGCGACCGTCGCTTTTCACCTTATGTTTAAGATTGATTTGTAATTACGGTAAATGACAATTATACTTAATTTGGGAATATAATTTGGGGAGATTATTCCTTGCTTAATAAAGCCTTTAGATGTCAATGAACAAATGTCTGCACAATAAATAATCAATCCCATTAATGTCATCTGGTGATGATCAAAACTAAATAGCCTACATCAAAATAGTTTCCCACGGTGAGCCTCAGTCAAAATAGAATCAGTCTTTAGGTTGGGAGTCCAATGACACAACACTCCTCTCACACGTATGACTTTATTATGCTCTTTGCGATTAGTTAATCCATCTATTCTCTTCCGCTTATCCGGGGCCGGGTCGCGGTGGCAGCCGGATAAGCAGCTTTGTAAGAGGTACATAAATCACAATGAAGAAATGTCCTTTGTAAGACACAATATAGATCCTTCAAACTAATCCTTTATTAGTACATGATGCTCTCATGTGGGGTGACCTCAAGAGAACTGGCCTTTAGCAGATACTTTTATCCAAAGCCAGGTATGGAGGCTTCTTGCTCAAGGATGTTTACAGGTAGGTTCAGATCACTCCTTGCCCTGTGGCGGCCCGCCATTTCTAGAGAAGTAGTGTACTAATGTAATAAACACATTGAACATAATGCTAAATAATTATGAAATAAATGTGTTTACTTGTACAATGCGCCAGCATGGTAGTCTGCGTTCATAAAAAAATATTGGTTTCCTAGTTGTGGAATTTGTGGGCCGTCAGATTAATTAGTGAGTATGGGATTAAGTACACTTTTGGCAAGCCTGTGACCAAAGCTGCGCTCTGATTGGCGGCTTTTTTGATTTTTGACTTTTGAGTTATGTGAAATATATAATATCCAATATCTAACAAAAAATAACAGTCAAACTTCATAAGATGCATTTGAGCAGTGTGATTATTTAATACACCACTACAGCAGTGCTGAAGCTGCAGACGGCGATGAGATTCAACATTTCAGATTGTCTGGCAACAACCTCGTCGCGGCCGTTCGCAATCGATGACTACTGATTACATATCAGGGTGTTGAACGGCTGTCCCATTTCAGAGGGCCAGATTACCCCGTATTTCGAGGGGCAGGTTGAAAAGTGAGGGGCACTCGAAAAAGAGGTAGAGGTAAAAATAAGAAATTACATTGGGCTGTCGAGTGCTGATGTTACCGGTGTCAGTTTGCGTTGTTTCTTTAGTTTAATAAGAGGCGGACAACTTCTCTCTTTGGTCTCTGACCGTGTACTCGTTTAATTGTAAAATAAATGAAATAAAATTACATACCTGTCATTAATACAAAAAACATAAAACTCCATCAGGAATACATTTGTCCACATTAGCCCCTACATAAAAATTACCAAAATTAACCAATGTTAGAACTATATTACAGACATATTAATAGAATATATATGACATATTATGAATGGATAATTTAATTAATTACAAGGGTTAACATAGCAAAACATAACAGAGGTGAGGGGTGACCAACATTTAAGGGGCAAGGTGGACAGGAAATGGGTCACAAAATGGGAGGAGCTACAATTAACGTTTCCTGATGAATAAGTACAATAAATGAATAAAAGAATACAATGAATAAAATACGATTTTGTGTAACTATATGAACATAAACAATGCGACACTGACATGGGGATCAAAACCTAGCCACTACACTCTTCTCCCCACTGAACATTTCTTCCCAAATATCCTTAAATGGATTTTATCATCATAGGTTTAACTTCATAATTAGCTAAGTGTTATAGGGCTACAATTATAAATAAATGTGAGGTGAGAACATTTGTAGGAATTGTTATGCCCTCACAGAGCTAAATAACAAGGCCATAGCTCGCATCGCAACCTCAATAGAACAGGACATCACACACCCACTCAATCTCCACCTCATCCCACTGCCATTTGGGCACAGGTATAGAACTATGAGGTGCAGAAGTGTTCGCTTAGGTAGGAGCCTGGTCCCTGCAGCCATAGCCCCCCTAAATAACAGACCACGCTAATGAGGGCCCGAGTGACAATGTGACTGCTCTGTATAGATGCTTTGTTCAGCCCTAAAGTCAACTGTCTGTCATTGTGTGTTGTTTTGTATGTCGTGTCCTGTCACATGTAATGTGGGTCAAGTGGGTGTACAGTGCTGTGGAAAAGAATTTACCCTTGGGGACAATAAAAACTATCTATCTATCTATCTTATTATTTTTGTATTATTAAAAATCACACCATAAATGCATGACTAACTGCAAGTGGCATACAGTGCGTTTAACTCTGGAGTAATTCAGTTTGACAGTAGGCTAATTAAATAGGAAGCTGTTACCATTTCCTGCTTGTTGTATTTATTTATCATCATTACTTACGCTGTGGTCTCCAATACAAACAGATAGCCACACCCATGAGAGATTTAAATAAGTTAAGTGAAAGCCATTACTTTTTATTTGAGAACCCAAATTCATAGATCATTTTAATGGTTTTTGCTTTATGATGAAGCAACACTTCATGTCGTCCAAAAAACTGCAGATCCTCCTTTTCTCATTCAGATAAATAGACACAATTTTTTTTTCCCATTTCTAATCCTGAAGTAGCCGAACAGGCTTATCTAATCTTGATTTATCATGCATTTTCTGATTGTTTTTGGCATCCTTCATGTTGTTTATTGTAAAAACAATAATTGTTTTGCATGTTCTTTTGTGCCTATGTTTACTGCTCAATTATAACAGACTGTGCAAGGGGGGCTATGCAATAGGCCTAATGCTTTTAAATGTGCAATATTATTGATGCAATACTGCAAGCCATAAAATCATGTGCCCATGTGCAATATCATGCCATTGGAGGAGACGTTTTTCATATATTGTATAATATTATTGTTGTATATTGTATTGTTGTTGTGGTAGCCTATATTGTATTGTTGTTGTTTTCAATAAGTGTTTTTTGTGTGACTTTTAGTCTAAACAAATGTCTACATGGGAGTATAAATAATTAAATAATTGCATATAAACATTAGTATTGATTTAAGTAGACCTAGGTCACTTCTACTCCCCTACATTTTAATAACACATTTTTGACCTTGACTTTTGTGACCATAACTTACAAGAATTAGGCTGCATGGTTTTGCACCTATATGTTGAATGTTGCTTCCATCTAGTGGTATAAATATGAAACACGGCATTCGCTTAACTGTGGATGCATCGCGCTTTTCTGTAATTAGAATTCTTGTATGTCTTATGTCTTGTATGGAAACTATGTATTACAATTTACGGTCGAAAGTCATCATCATCAAAAGTCATAGGTTGCCGTCTCCATTCAGTTGCGTTCAACGTTTGGTCCTTCCGACGATCCATAGATTGGTCACGTGATTAACTTGTATGACCGGAGCGACATCAGTTAGTTCGCTAGTTGTGGGATATTAATGTTGTTGGCGTTGCTTCTGCAACACCAGTGTGGGCCGTTGGCAACTATTTCCATTTGTAGCGATGGCATATCAGCTGTACAGAAACACAACGCTGGGTAACAGTCTCCAGGAGAGTCTCGACGAGCTCATCCAGGTAATGGTGGACAATTAGCCGTTAGCACGCTCGTCGAGTTTATCGCTAAATATATTAGTACAAGCTACATTTGATGAACGTCGGTTTGCATTAGTATTTTCTTGCTGATGCAGGGGGAGCTACTCATAGTTTTGCGTAACTACCCCTGCATCAGTGCGGGGCAACAGCACTGCGATTACCCCGTACTAATGCTAACACGAAGAAATTAGTTATTCAATGGCTCGCATGTATCGTGTATATATTGCGTTTAAACCGTCGTCATTATAGGCCTACCCGGTATTATGTCTGTGACGATAGATTTTACGGAAAAGTAATGCAATTAAAACATACCCTACGATCCAGCTATAAGTCAGCAATGAAAACAATACATTTACCTATTTTTTCCAGACCCAGCAAATTACACCCCAACTAGCACTACAAGTGCTGCTTCAGTTCGACAAAGCCATCAACACAGCACTGGCCAACCGGGTTCGGAACAGAGTAAATTTCCGGGTAGGTTGTCTATGTCTACTATTTCTATTTACTTTTTGCGTGTATTCGGATTGTGTGTTGCTATTTTATGTGCCTTTCCTAGCGTCCAGCTAATGTGTCGAAGTTTGTTTCAGGGTCATCTCTAGTAAGCTGAAGCGACCGTGTTTGCTAGCGAGGTCCAAAATTGTATAGATATATAAAGCAATGGCATATACAGTATGGCGTGAGAGAATCATGGCCATTGCGTGACAGAGAAAAGACGCACAAACCGAAAGAACCAGATGCTTGTATTTAACTGCCATTAACTCCAAACTTGCCCTTCTATGGACAGTTTGGGTAGTCTTTGTATCGCCATGCTTTTGGTTTCACCAAACAAATCCACGTGTGTAATGTTTGAGCAATATTCTCTCAATCCTTTCTGTGGCAAATACCTAATACAGAACTCAGCCCTATAATTCATAATTTGGGAATTAGATCATTCACAGTGTAGATATATTAATTAAAGGATTGGGCACCCAATGTAATAACTTGGCCATAATACCAATATCCAATGCAATTTGCAAGACCATAACCTACTCAAGTAAAAGAAAAACAGTGGTTTTTACCAATCCAGGTGCAGCTGTATCTGCAATACAAACACACAATTAATCACAAGACATAGCCTTATGTTAAGAATTCACTAGACAACAAACGTCAATAGCTTGTATCTGTGCCGTAACAACAGCAGTAGAGTTCATTAATATTGGAGTCCCAAACTCACAATCTACAATCAAATCTTCACTGTGGGTGCAGCTCACACTGTAATACATAGTTATTAAAACCCTGTTGAGGCAATCGACTGAACATGAAAGTCAATAAAATGTCATGTGCAAAAAGACTTTCAATAATAACAAACGTGACATACCAGCATATTACTTGTCCACCTATAGACCACAGCACACCTAATCGGAGAATGCACACTTGTGTTTTCAAAGTACTGTAAGAAACAATACTTTGAGATCACAAGGTTGCCAATATGTTGGCAAGCTGTCTTATAAACATTAGCAGTGAATTTAACATTACAGCACATACTGTAGATACTAAACACAAACGCTGCCTGTTAGGGCTGCACGATATGAGGAAAACATGTGATAGCGTTGGTGAATATTGCGATGACGATCCATTCGAGACATTTTGAAACGTAAGACATAGCTGGCTAGTTTAGGGCAGGGTACTTGGTAATTTGCCTCCTGTGTAGAAATATTGACCAAACAATAGAGAGGAGTAAAGCTGCTTCGCTCGGAAGCCCCGTCACATGGGCAGGAATACACTACTAGACACTCAGGACTCAGTCTCTCGTGGGCAGGTACTAGACGCAGCGGAGTATGGAGTATCTGATCTCTTGCCGTCCATTGTATCTTCCCCGCGAGTTCAGTACGGTCATCATTACAGCCATCTACCTCCCACTACAAGCGGATACCGATGCGGCACTATCTACATGATGTGCTGTGTACCAGACCGAACATCCTGATGGGGCTGTGGTGGTGCGGGGGATTTTAATAGTGCCAATCTAAAGAAAGTCATGCCGAACTTCCGTCAGCACATTGTGTGCTACCAGCGGATAAAGAACTTTGGACCGCTGCTATACGCCATTCAAGAGAGGCTACAAGGCTGCCTCTCTTCCACCGTTCAGCAAGTCGGACCATGCCACCATTTTCCTGCTGCCGGAATATGAACAAAGGATAGTACAGGAGGCGGTAGTGACTTGGGAAGTAAGTTGGTGGTTGAACCAAGGTGCTGACGATATTCGGGACGCCATGAGCGATGCAGACTGGGACATGTTCCGATCCGACTCCAGTGACAACATCGCCCCCACGGTTAAGGTGAGATCCTTTCCTTAAATTAAAAACCGTGGGTTGTTGGATCCAACGCCTGTACTACTGCCTACAACTCCTGCCTCGCATCCAGCAACATGGACGAACATGACCAGTGGCGTCCTACGGATTACGGTGAGCAGTGAAGCACGCAAAGAGGAGGTACAAAGACAGAGTGGAGGCGCAGATGGACCAGCGCCGATGGCAAGGGCTATGGACTATCACAGATTACCTGGTGGTAAAGATGTTAAGGCACATTACGCTGGGCATCGCCACCTTTTCATTTCACTGCATATTCTGTATGTGTATGTGACAATTAAACTTCTTGAATCTAGACACTCGACACACTAACCCAGATGTTAGTGTGAACTAGAGGCAGGCCAGGCCAGTGCTGTGTTGCGGCCGTGCAAAAAAAAAAATCACCAGAATGCTCCAATTTACATTTAGGGCATTTGGCAGACGCTTTTATCCAAAGCGACTTACTAAGAGTACATTTGTTAAAGGAGACGGCAATATATGGAGTTTCATGATTGCTAGGCTGCCTGCATAATTGCTGGGATAAGACCAACGTGCCATTCTCATTACCAACATTTAAGAACATACAATATGCTAAGCAATGCTAAGTACTGTTAAGTACTGCTAAGACATACAAACACCCAAGTTATTGGTAGGGTTTGCAGAGGGGGATGGGGGGTTCCAGGTGAACTCTGAACAGGTGGGTCTTGTCTGAATATCCTTGAGAATTAATTGTTTCCGACCATCTCTGGTGAACAAGATGGCCGAGTTAACATCACTCACAAAGAGCGAGAGTGTTTCATGAATGGTCTTATGTGCAACGAAAGCGGCAAGAATAAAGGAGGGGAAGTCGCTATTTACTTGAACAACAGATGGTGCAACCCTGGTCTCATTACAGTGAAAGAACGTGCCCGGACATTGAACTGCTAGCAGTAAGTCTCCGTCCATATTACTTGCCCAGAGAGTTTTCCCAGGCCATTATGATTGTTGTTTACATTCCTCCCGCGGATAATGCGACGCAGGCTGCTGACATAATCAACTCCATGACCGCGCAACTACAGATGCTGCACCCATATCTGATATTGGGTTAGGGCTGGGCGATATGGCTGAAAACTGTATCACGATATAAGTGTTTCATATCGGTCGATATCGATAATTATTGATAATTTGTATGACATATTTAAAATAAGTACCAGGAGAAAAATATACTAAATTTAAACATTTTTATTTTAAACTTAACCTTCCTGATTGTAGGCAGACAGGGAAAAGGAATGTCAACACAACCATGGAAAACACTCAAATAAATAAATATAAACATAAGTCTGAATGAAAATTAAAATCACAATGAAAACTTAACAATTATCAATAATAAAGTGCTGAACAAAAATAAAGTGTTACAAAAGCGGCTAAGGTGGTAAAACAAGTTGGTTGTATTACCAGTCTTGGTGGGGACGGTCTTGCATAATTTACAGACAACATTGGTCTGACTACGGTCTGACTTATAAAATCCAAAAAACTGTCATACTGGCGAGCTGATCTTTCCATTTTTGTCGACAATTTCCTCGCTCGTTGCGGCACTCATCGTTCACTTCGCACACCACGCTGTTTCTGTTATTCAAGAAACAAACACGAACACGAGACAACGAGATGGCGCAACCAAACATGATACTGTTACATGATTGGCTATTAGCGTGTCACTCCATACGTTGCTAGGTACCACAGGACGAGTGCCTTTGTTCATGCAACCAACCTTGCTTCACAACCTCTGGTTCAAAGCGGAGCTAGACTCTTAGCTCCGGTTTCTTCCAACGAGGAAAAAAATAAATATCGAAACGTTCTATCGAACGCATTTTCTATTGATATTGATTACGTGTCTATCGCGATACATATCGTTATCGTTTCATCGCCCAGCCCTATATTGGGTTATTTTAACCAAGCCACCCTTACATCAACCCTGCCAACATTTAAACGGTTTGTGGATTGCAAAACTCGGGAAAATAAAACACTGGATCTAATGTTAAGGAGGCATACAGCTCCATAGCTCTCTCTCCCCTGGGCAGATCAGATCACAACCTGGTCTATCTCAGGCCTCTCTATAAACCTGCGGTCCAGTGACAACCAGTGATCACCAGAACTGTACGGAGGTGGTCTCAGGATGCAGAGGAGACTCTCCAGGGCTGTTTTGAGATAACTGACTGAGATGTTCTCTGTAATGCACATGGGCAGGGCATAGGTGGACTCACAGGCTGCATAACAGACTATGTACATTTCTGCACGGACTGTGTGATCCCAACCAAGTCTGTGCACTGCTTCCCCAACAACAAACCCTGGGTGAGTAAGGACATCGAGGCATCACCGAACAGGAAGAAGGCAGCCTTCAGGAGTAGAGAAGAGGAGGAGATGAAAGTGCAGAGAGAACTGAGGGAAAAGATCACAGAGGGTAAGGAGTGCTGCAGAATACAGCTTGAGAGGAAGCTCCAGCAGAAAAACATCAGGGAGGTATGGAGTGGCATGAGAACCATCACTGGCCATGGAACAAAGACCACCCAAGGGAGGGAGAGAAACCTGGATGAGGCCAGGTAAGTCAGCATCAGGGGGACCGAGGTGGACATTGTCAAGGAATACAAGTACCTGGGCGTCCACATAGACAATAAGATGGACTGGACTAAAAACACAGGCCCTGGACAAGAAAGGTCAGAGTCGCCTGTATTTACTACGGAGACTCATCTTTCAACGTCTGCAAAACCATGCTGCAGATGTTCTATCACTCTGTGGTGGCCAGCGTCATCTTCTACGCTGTTGTGTGCTGGGGCTGCAGGGTGAAGGCAGCCGATGCTAACAGACTCAATAAGCTCATCAGGAAAGCGGGTTCTGTCTTGGGAGTGGAATTGGAGACTTTGGTGGAGGTCTCGGAGAGGAGGATGCTGAGTAAACTACTCATTATTATGGACAATGCCTCTCATCCCCTGCACGCCACACTGGAGTCATACCAGAGCATCTAGACTGAGACTACCGAGGTGCACCACAGAACGCCAACGGAGGTCATTTCTGTCCTCTCCCTTCTGTGGGAACTACAGATAGAATAGAACTTTATTTATCCCAAAGGAAATTCGTGTGCCAGGTTACATAGCGATACAGTGCAAACAATGATAAAAAATAAGATTTTTTTTAAACATGACACTGAGAAGAATATCATGTGCAATATTACTTCCCAACATCATGTGCAATATTCTCGATATCATGTGCTATATTATTATCATGCTACCTCTTAATATTACCTCACATCTCCTGTCATCATCATGTGCAATACTTCTCAATATTATCCTTGCTATATTACCATGCTACATTACCTTTCATCATCATGTGCAATATTTCTCATGTGCAATACTACTTCTCATTACTACTTCCCAATACCATTGCCACCTTGTTTTGCTCACTGCATATCTTACCTACTGTATATTTGTATATATTCCCAGGCTTATTCACTGTAAACTCTGGCACAAGAATTTCCTTCAGGAGTTTTACCTTATCTTAATTGGTCATTGAAAGTGTACTTGCATTATTCTAACACATTACGTACCCCACAGTATGTGAACACATACTGTACTCAATCGAGAATGGTATTTGAATCTAATTGTTTTGAATTGATTATTTTTTTATTATTTACTTTTTAAATCCAATTGTGACCCCAAGAATCGCAATCGAATCATGAGATTCCAAAAGATTCACACCCCTAAAGAGCACGGTTAATTTTAGGGGTCGACCAATCGGCCTGGCCGATAATCGGATCCGATATTCATAATTTTTCCGATTATTGGAATCGTAATTTAGTATGATCTGATTGCCGATTAAATGAGAAAAAATTAAAATGCGCTCCTTGCGGCAAAATGCACTCCTTGCAGGTGGCTCTGATGCAGTCGCCTCTCTCTGGCTCAATGTCCCGCCGGCAGCATTATTGGATTGGCTATACATCACGGGTAAAAAATAGCCAATCTGTATGCCGTATTTGTGGGCGACACTTGGGAAAGAGGTCGCCAATCAGTCTGCAGTGTTTCTCGACACGCCCATTCGCTGCGATTGGCGCAGCCAAAATAACGCGACAAAAGCCAATCCAATAATGCTGCCGGCGGGACATTGAGCCAGAGAGAGGTGACTGCATCAGAGCCGCCTGCAAGGAGTGCATTTGGCCGCAAGGAGCGCATTTAAAAAAAAAAATTTGCGTGCATTTTACATGGTGTTACGGTTTGCCTGTCGATGTTTAGAGAGACGGAGCCTTTAAGAGGAGTGACGTAAGCGCCGATCAGTTTGTTGTGATTGGCTGCGACATCTTAAAATGTTGTCGTTTGAAGTTTCAGGGAGTTGGCTTACATAAATGACACGCAAGTTTGTCTCCTGAGAAATTGCTTTTCTGGAGTTATTCGGAATGTCCACACTAAAACATATTTATTATGACGGTTTCATCTTAAATGTTTCAAGGTGAGACTCTGAGTAAAAACGTACAAATTAATGCATTCGATTAACAATGTAAACATTGACAAAAGTAAACAATGTAGGACACTGCACTAGTGATATCCATGCTTCTTTTCGACCGCCTTTCATATTAGAATCAGTAAAGAGATGTATTGCCTTAGTTTTTATAGACAAGTAATGTGCTTTTGTGAAATTGGTGCATAACATTGAACATTAAACATTATTGAACGTTAAAGAGTAATAAAATAAAAATGTGCCCTTTTTGTGTGGCCCTTTTTGGTCACAATTTCCTCATCTTTGGAGGATGCCAGTGTTCTTTCACCGTCGCTTTCGATTTCGTGCCCCTCGCCGGCTTCATAAAATTTTTCTCCTCCTTTCCAGAGCTTTGTTCACCGCCACTGATGGTAAACAAAGCCTGCTGCGTGAAAGGCTGTTCGATCTATCCATATCAAGTAAAAATGTCAAGGCTTATCGATCGTAATCGATATCATTTTATCGCGATCAAGATCGTTTTATCGACCAATCCTATTTTGTAATTTTTTTCACGGGTTCGGTTCTGGATAGAACAAAGAAGATGCAGGTCAAATCGCAGGTCTGTTTCTTTTTGTGTTTCTCTTTCTCTCTCTCACGCACGCTCACACAAAGTACAATCGCTGTATTCTGCTGCTTGAATACGGGGCTGACGGGACGCCCAGACCAAACGACGCTGATGGTCCACCAAGAATACCAAGAATATTAAGACTTAATTTCCTGCATTCTGGTGATTTGTATTTATTTTTTTTTATTTATATTCCTTCACGGCCGCAACACAACACAGCACTTGGCATGGCCTGCCTCATAGTTTCAGTGGCCTGGACTATGAGGCATTTTGTTTTATCTGCGACCTGCGGGCGATATAGACAGCCAGGCCACCGAGAAAACTCCCGGTGCTCCCGATGTCCAGTCCGGGCTATCGCAAGTCGCCTGACAAGATGTCGGATGGGTGGGTCTCTGCCTAACACTATGAGTGGTGAAGAGGTTATACAGGGCTGTATGTTAACTTTTTTTCTTATAAACAACCACAAGTAAAGCAGATTATCACTTTAACAGGTATGTGATGGACATGAATGTTCCAGGCACACAAAGTCCAAACCGTAAGACACGTTTTCAAACATTTTCTTTATGCCCATAATACTATGTTACAAGGACATAACAACTGTTGACAAAACATCAATATTACACTTCAAATCACCAGAGCTGTAGTCGCTGGGCAGGATTTAATGTCACAAGCTTTAAAAAACAAAATAAAGACACAAACACACATTGAAGGGGACAGATGGACAAACGCATCACAAGACATACACTGCTCAAAAAAATTGAAGGAACACTTTGAAAACACATCAGATCTCAATGGGGGAAAAAATCATTTCAGTACTGTGTATTGCCCCCACGTGCTTGTATGCATGCCTGACAACGTCGGGGCATGCTCCTAATGAGACGACGGATGGTGTCCTGGGGTATCTCCTCCCAGATCTGGACCAGGGCATCACTGAGCTCCTGGACAGTCTGAGGTGCAACCTGGCGGTGTCGGATGGACCGAAACATAATGTCCCAGAGATGTTCTATTGGATTTAGGTCAGGCGAGCGTTGGGGCCAGTCAATGGTATCAGTTCCTTCATCCTCCAGGAACTGCCTGCATACTCTCGCCACATGAGGCTGGGCATTGGCGTGCACCAGGAGGAACCCAGGACCCACTGCACCAGCGTAGGGTCTGACAATGGGTCCAAGGATTTCATCCCGATACCTAATGGCAGTCAGGGTGCCGTTCTCTAGCCTGTAGAGGTCTGTGCGTCCCTCCATGGATATGCCTCCCCAGACCATCACTGACCCACCACCAAATGGTCATGCTGAACGATGTTACAGGCAGCATAACGTTCTCCACGGCTTCTCCAGACCCTTTCACGTCTGTCACATGTGCTCAGGGTGAACCTCATCTGTGAAAAGCACAGGGCGCCAGTTCTGGTGTTCTATGGCAAATGCCAATCGAGCTCCACGGTGCCAGGCAGTGAGCACAGGGCCCACTAGAGGATGTCGGGCCCACAGGCCATCCTCATGAAGTCTGTTTCTGATTGTTTGGTCAGACATTCACACCAGTGGCCTGCTGGAGGTCATTTTGTAGGGCTCTGGCAGTGCTCCTCCTGTTCCTCCTTGCACAAAGGAGCAGATACCGGTCCTGCTGATGGGTTAAGGACCTTCTACGGCCCTGTCCAGCTCTCCTAGAGTAACTGCCTGTCTCCTGGAATCTCCTCCATGCTCTTGAGACTGTGCTGGGAGACACAGCAAACCTTCTGGCAATGGCACTTATTGATGTGCCATCCTGGAGGAGTTGGACTGCCTGTGCAACCTCTGTAGGGTCCAGGTATCGCCTCATGCTACCAATTCAGTGACACTGACCCTAGCCAAATGTAGTGACACTGACCCTAGCCAAATGCAAAACTAGTGAAAAACAGTCAGAAAAATATGAGGAGGGAAAAAATGTCAGTGGCCTCCACCTGGAAAACCATTCCTGTTTTGGGGGTCGTCTCATTGTTGCCCCTCATTGTTGCACCTGTTGTTAATTTCATTAACACCAAAGCAGCTGAAACTGATTAACAACCCCCTCTGCTACTTAACTGACCAGATCAATATCCCAGAAGTTTAATTGACTTGATGCAATACTCTGACTAAAAAGTGTTCCTTTAATTTTTTTGAGCAGTGTACATTTGGAATATTATCACAACTACTACAATTAACACAATATCAAAATGACAAAATAATACAGATAGGAAAAAGGAAAGGATACATTTACATTAAGGTAGCAGTGAACCTGTTTTTTTTCTTCACATTTTTAAATGTAATATTGATTAGATGATCGTCAACGCAGTAATGTATGTCATTTTGTCACTGGTAATATTACTACTCACCATTTCCCACATCGGTTTGTGAATCGTCGGATGGACCGAAACATAATGTCCCAGAGATGTTCTATTGGATTTAGGTCAGGCGAGCGTGGGGGCCAGTCAATGGTATCAATTCCTTCATCCTCCAGGAACTGCCTGCATACTCTCGCCACATGAGGCCGGGCATTGTCGTGCACCAGGAGGAACCCAGGACCCACTGCACCAGCGTAGGGTCTGACAATGGGTCCAAGGATTTCATCCCGATACCTAATGGCAGTCAGGGTGCCGTTCTCTAGCCTGTAGAGGTCTGTGCGTCCCTCCATGGATATGCCTCCCCAGACCATCACTGACCCACCACCAAACCGGTCATGCTGAACGATGTTACAGGCAGCATAACGTTCTCCACGGCTTCTCCAGACCCTTTCACGTCTGTCACATGTGCTCAGGGTGAACCTGCTCTCATCTGTGAAAAGCACAGGATCTGCCAATTCTGGTGTTCTATGGCAAATGCCAATCGAGCTCCACGGTGCCGGGCAGTGAGCACAGGGCCCACTAGAGGACGTCGGGCCCTCAGGCCACCCTCATGAAGTCTGTTTCTGATTGTTTGGTCAGACATTCACACCAGTGGCCTGCTGGAGGTCATTTTGTAGGGCTCTGGCAGTGCTCATCCTGTTCCTCCTTGCACAAAGGAGCAGATACCGGTCCTGCTGATGGGTTAAGGACCTTCTACGGCCCTGTCCAGCTCTCCTAGAGTAACTGCCTGTCTCCTGGAATCTCCTCCATGCTCTTGAGACTGTGCTGGGAGACACAGCAAACCTTCTGGCAATGGCACGTATTGATGTGCCATCCTGGAGGAGTTGGACTGCCTGTGCAACCTCTGTAGGGTCCAGGTATCGCCTCATGCTACCAGTAGTGACACTGACCCTAGCCAAATGTAGTGACACTGACCCTAGCCAAATGCAAAACTAGTGAAAAACAGTCAGAAAAGATGAGGAGGGAAAAAATGTCAGTGGCCTCCACCTGGAAAACCATTCCTGTTTTGGGGGTCGTCTCATTGTTGCCCCTCTAGTGCACCTGTTGTTAATTTCATTAACACCAAAGCAGCTGAAACTGATTAACAACCCCCTCTGCTACTTAACTGACCAGATCAATATCCCAGAAGTTTAATTGACTTGATGCAATACTCTGACTAAAAAGTGTTCCTTTAATTTTTTTGAGCAGTGTACATTTGGAATATTATCACAACTACTACAATTAACACAATATCAAAATGACAAAATAATACAGATAGGAAAAAGGAAAGGATACATTTACATTAAGGTAGCAGTGAACCTGTTTTTTTTCTTCACATTTTTAAATGTAATATTGATTAGATGATCGTCAACGCAGTAATGTATGTCATTTTGTCACTGGTAATATTACTACTCACCATTTCCCACATCGGTTTGTGAATGTTCCATGTGAACGTGTACAGCTCAAAATGTGTTTTGTCAGAGAAAAAGTATACTTTTCGGTGTCACCAACATAACGCCACCTGATTGGACCGCATAGGCCAGTCAGCAATCTGATCGTAGAGCCACCAAAATACACAAACAACGATTTTAATACATTAACGTTATTCCACCATTTTTTTTTCCCGTCATCTGCACGTCATCTTCATACCCCACCGGGCGCGAACAGTAGTCTTTTCTCCTCTAGCTTTTTTGTGTGCTTTTACAATGAGGACACAACGCTTCTATGTCTGTTTTAATTGTGTTTATTGTTGTTATTTCCTACATTGTTGTGCTATAGCCTACAGATAACTAATAATAATAATTCACTGCTATGAACGGCATGCATGAAAGTCTGTTGGCTGTAGGGATGGGTACCGAGAACCGGTACCACTATGGAACCGGTTCCCGTACAACCGGTACTAACCGTACCGAATCAAAACGCATATTTCGGTGCCTCATTTCGGTGCCAGTAGTTAAAATGCCACTTTAAATATCCACCGCATTTCAGACCGGGTATCCTTCTAGTGATTGCATAGATCGTCATACTGCGCGAAGATTTGATGCATTCATCTGTGTGCTGTTGTGTGTGTGTGTGTGTGTGTGTGTGTGTGTGTGTGTGTGTGTGTGTGTGTGTGTGTGCTCTTTCTTCTTTTAACTCAAAGACGTTTTTTCTCTCCTTCCCTGGCACGGCTCGACAACATGATCCGGCTTTACTCAATTAGCGCAACTCTCCGAGGAGGAGGAGGAGGAGGAGGAGGATGGGCGCTACAGAGGAGCCGTTCTGCTGCTGCTGCTGCTGCTGCTGCCGTTCTGCAGGAGTACCAGGAGGAGTAACACGCCGGTGGGAGGGAGGGAGTGTTCTTTTTGGGAGTGTGCGTGTCCTCCCTGTGTAGGTGTGTGTGTGTGTGTGTGTGTGTGTGTGTGTCATGACGTGAAGTGTGGCAACCAAAATGAGGGCGCTGGCAGGGAATGTGCTTTGCAGCAGTCTGTCCTTGACCCCCCCCCCCCCCACCCCCCTCCCCACCACACCCACCTCCCCACCCCCACACACAAACACACACACTACCACCCCCCCCCACACACACACACACACACACACACACACAGATCCCCGGCTGCACACAGTGACAGGGACCTACAGGGGGCTCGTCCGCCCGCCCGCCCGTCCTCACATGAGCTCATTTTGCAGGTGGCGGTGGCGGCGGTGACCACACTTTACTGCGCTCTGCAGTCACTTCCAGATGAAGGCTGCAGAGCAGGTGTCTGGCAGGGAGTATATGTGCGTGTGCGTGTATGTGCACGTGTGTGTGTGTGTGTGTGTGTGCATGCGTGCATGGCAAAAGCATTTGTTGTCCGACTCAGCAGTGACACCTAGTGTCTCCGAAAGATATTGCAGTGAAACTGTTGACTGGGAAGGGGGGCGGGGCGGGGGGGAGACCAGAGTTGAAATGTCGCACTACGACAGTACCCTCCTGCTGGTGCTAAAAGATTTGACCTCAGCTAATAGTAGCTAAAGACGGCTAGAGGTTACTATAGTCACAGCATGTATATTTTGGAGAATGAATAGGCTGGTGAAATAAAAGTACACAAAACAATCCCCATCTAAAATGTATTACTTCTTCTCATCTTTGAATTCACTTCAATACAAGCTGTATATTGAAAATCTTTTAATATTTACACAGTTTTACTTGACAACAGTGACACACTTTCAGTCTAACGACTGCATTGTGTGTAATAGAGCTAGAAATAGAGCAAATGAGATAATGTTGGTCATGCAGCATATATATATATACAATTTGTGTTAAATATTAGAGATTTTAGACATCATTACTCAAACACATTCAATATATTAAGTGCACTGTGTTTGATGCATTTACAGAAGAAACGCTTAGAAACACTTCAATGACCCGATCAAATAAATACAAAAAAAAGCGAATTGTATCGGCCATCGCATATCGGGTATCAAATGTTTACCTTCTGAACGATGCACCACTTTACAAAAGGAAGATGGGCTAATGATAATGGCGGTCCAAGGGTAAATGTCAGAGTCATTTGGAACCCGAAGACCACTGCAGTGGTTTACTTTTCATCAATGTCTCCCGGCCAAGCGGGCTGCTGGTTCTGCTGGGTCAGACCCAACAGAGCAGTTGGCAGGCCCCCCTCTCTCTGCATTAACGGTCAGGATCTAATAGACTTTCAAAAGTCACTCAAGGCTTCAATGCTTGCACATTGCGGCATAAATAACTAATCTCGTCTTGTCATTATAAGGTCTTTATGGCACTTAAGATGCACCGTCACCTGTACTGGTGCGCGTGTGTGAGCACCCTGTGTGTCGTGTGTTGGTCAGTTTGTGTGTGCGTGGTGCGTGTTTACGATGTGTGCATAGGCAAACGTGTCCATGTTTGGTACTTTGTGTGCATTTGATTATATGACAGCATGTGCAGCATCCGTCTGCTCTTTATTTATGTACTGTATGGTGAATGTGTATGTGTGTGGATGTGTGAGTGTGTGTGTGTGTGTGTGTGTGTGTTCAGCTTGCAGCCGAATATATGTGATTGGTCGGACGGTTGTGGCGGGGCGGCGGGGTATGCGAGTGGCGGGGCCCGAAGTGGCTGACGTACTTGAGGGAGGGGTCGGAGTAGTTGAAGGGCGGGGGAATGTAATGCAGGTACTCGGGCAGGAAATGTGGCAGCCTGGAGAAGAAGAAGAAAAAAAAGACAAACCAACCAATCAGAGCACAGATATCGACAGCACCACCTGTCAGACATGACACAACACACAATTGCTGGCCGGTGGGAAATCCGGGTTATTGCTGTGGATCTTGTTAGCGGCATTGTGTTGCAATGCACTTACCAGTTATAAGAGTTATAACGGTTATACAATTCTATAATGTCACATATAGAAGCAAGATAATGGACTGTGTGTTGATATCATATACAGATGACCGACCATTAGCATTAGAAAGAAATAGATGAGGCGATTATAATTGTATTATTTATATATGACAACCTCTCGGACTTTGAGTATTGGTACTGGTGCAGGATGCTCTCACAGCGCTAAGAATAGCCCAGTCAGGGGACGCCGCCGATTACCTGCATGAGGAATCCACTGGAGAATGTGTCTTGTGGCGCAAGGAGGGAGATAATGTGGTCATGGCTTGTATATTTTATTTTGCAGCACAGATATTTTAGATTTGCGTTGGTGTTTTCCTCCGACGAATCAATGGCCCACGTGCGGCGCGTGTTCTGTTGGGGCAAAATCGTCTCAATGGCTTCTAAATGATTTTGAGTATGCAAAATAAAAGGACATTTGTGAATGTACATCGAGCAGCAATAGATTGCTGAGTGTATCTCGCCTGTGTGGGATTAAAAATGTATCCGCCACTAGCCATGGTATCATACGACATCCTAATCCTAAAATAATAAACCCGCCCGTTGAGAGTTGTTGGACGTGAAAGGACAGAAGCGGACCCTCCTCTGGACAATGGTGTAAGTCCCATCACACAGCCTAATCCCACAACCCTACAAAGGGCACCGTTATACATCCATAGGGATATTATCCTGCAGACACAGAGCATCAGACCTCAGGATGATGGAGGAGGAGGAGGAGGTGGGTGGTGGGTGGGGGTGGAGGTAGGATTAATGTCTCCATTACTGTCAAACACCTGATCCAGGGGGTGGACCTCCATATGCACAGCCACACACATTGTCCAAGGACACTGTACATACATTGTAGTAATAGTGTGCACGCGCGTGTGTGTACACACACACACACACACACACACACACACACACCACAGCATTTAATTAAACTTGGATACAGTATACTGTTTACTAATTAATTGTGATTCTGAGACGTTTCAGTGCTTATAGTCAGTGTGGATATTTCTACACTACGAACGACTACCACCATTACATCAAGCAATAACAATAATACTCATGATACTACTTAAAATAGGTCAAGAGAACGATTGTTTTAGGATTCATCATAGTTATTCACATGATGTTTGTGTTGCAGAGAGTTAGATCCAATACAATGACCAATGATCTTATTATTTTATTATTGGATTATTCTATAGTTTGTATTCCTATGTTTTTGGTATTTTGAGCTTGACCTCTGGCAAAAGAATTTCCTTCGGGATTAATAAAGTTCTATCTTATCTTATCTTCTCTAATATTTAATATATGATTATATCGTTACGAGTATATGTTTCCAAACACCTCATCGTTTCACTGCTCGTCACAGCGCCTGAGTCATCCTCGGTTCGCTGAAACACACAAAGTGTTCTCGACGGATACACGGGAACAGTTTTATAACGCGTGTGCGTGCCCCGGCCCACTGTCAGCGCGGGGAGAGCTTTAATATAGTTTAATATAGTATGAGAGTGGGCAGTCCACCGCACGCAGACAGAGCAGCACAAGGAAGCTAAGCGTCCTAAGCTAGCAGAGTCATCCCACGTACCTCGTACCCTGTACCCTGTACCCCTCTACCTGGGGCTACACACACACACACACACACACACACACGCACACACCACACACACACACACACACACACACACCACACACACACACCACACACACACCACACACACACACCACACACACCACACACACACACACACACACACACACCCGCACACACACACACACACACACCCACACACACACACCCACACACACACACACACACCGTGTTATTGGTCCGCCTCTGCGGGAAAACCAATGAATCAGAGGCTGTGGTGATGGTGGTGGTGATGTGTGTGTGTGTGTGTGTGTGTGTGTGTGTGTGTGTGTGTGTCTGTGTGTGTGTGTGCGTGTGTGTGTGTGTGTGTGTATGTGTGTGCTAGCGTGTATGCGTGTATGTGTATGTGTGTGCGTGTGTCCATCCACATCCTCCTCACTCACTCTGTTTCGGTGGCCTTGTTGCGGGAGCAGCAGCAGCAGCAGACGACAAGCAGGGCCAGGAGCAGAAGCAGGGAGGGGATGCCGATGCCCAGGCCCAGGGCCAGGATCAGCCTCTTCGTGTCCCTCGCCTCCTGCCCCAGGAGCTCTGCCATGCTGGTCTCGTTGGCCGCCTGCTGGAGCTCGTCCGTGCCTGCTGACACTAAAGACCAAAAACTGTGAATAAAATAGCTAAAAGTAATTTTGTTTTAAATAAAAATGAACCACATACGCAAATAAACAAAACACAAACAAATTAAGAAAACATCTACATCAACTGGAAAACATATGCGCTGCATTTAGGAAATGTATTTTGTTTATTTGCATGTGTTTCCTTAAGCTGTGCTCGTCAGCCACCGTATGTAAATATAATTTATGATGTGCTTTTTGGGACCATCGGGGCTATCGTCGCCGCCAAGACCGTGACGGAGCTGATCAGCTCATTGCTGGTGATCTTGATCAAAACGTCCAGTCTTTCTACGCTCATTCAACTAAAGTTGAACAGGACCAGGCGCTTCTGCGTCTTAATAAGGTCTAGCGACCACCGCCAGGAATGTCGCATTTTCTTCACATTCTCCCGTCTATGATGATCTTTTGATGGTTTGTTTTTTTCCCACTGTAGAAACAACCACCGGCTCCTCTGTTCCATCAAAGTTATTCATTATTTCATTCAATGAATAATTTCGCTTAAAATCTCTTACGATATGTGTGTGTTGTCTCTGACAGGACTTTGACAGCTGTCACTAGGCTAGTTAAGTCACGGGAATGGCGCGCTGTGATTGGCCGAGCGGATATATCTGAGTCTGCTGAAAATCTGTCGTGGCGTTTATCACAGTTTGGAAAGAAAGGGAATAATATAATAATATAATAATATCATAATATAATGCAGAGAAACTAGCCGGTTGTCGCGTTTTGCAGAAACGATTCTTTTTTTTTTTGTTAATGGCGCTTATCGCGTTTTGGAATCAAACTCTTTAATAATTAATTCAATTTTGAATGTCCGTTCGTCCACCACTAACATTTTCGTCCCGTCAACGAAAGTAAAAATAGATTTAGTCACAGTTTTTATTTTCAAAGATCCGTTTTCGTCACGTCAACGTCACGTCTTAGTCATGGGAAAAAGGTCGTTAACGCATATTTTTCGTCAAACATTTCGTTAACGAAATTAACACTGGTTGTTGTTTGCTCTTTTTAAAGAAGGTATCGGTTCTGGCACCGTTTTGGCACCGGTATCGTTTTAAAAGTATGTTGTGCTATAGCCTACAGATAACTAATAATAATAATTCACTGCTATGAACGGCATGCATGAAAGTCTGTTGGCTGTAGGGATGGGTACCGAGAACCGGTACCACTATGGAACCGGTTCCCGTACAACCGGTACTAACCGTACCGAATCAAAACGCATATTTCGGTGCCTCATTTCGGTGCCAGTAGTTAAAATGCCACTTTAAATATCCACCGCATTTCAGACCGGGTATCCTTCTAGTGATTGCATAGATCGTCATACTGCGCGAAGATTTGATGCATTCATCTGATTGATAAAAACCCGACAATGCGCGCCTGCCCCCCCCCCCCCACTCGCTGGACCTTATTAACTGTTATAAGACGCAGAAGCGCCTGGTCCTGTTCAACTTTACTTGAATGAGCGTAGAAAGACTGGACGTTTTGATCAAGATCACCAGCAATGAGCTGATAAGTGTGACTTGGCGTCTTGTGTGTGTGTGTGTGTAAGAAATCGCCGGCAACACACACACCAAGAAGACGGACTGTAGTCACGGTGATCAGCTCATTGCTGGTGATCTTGATCAAAACGTCCAGTCTTTCTACGCTCATTCAACGAAAGTTGAACAGGATCAGGCGCTTCTGCGTCTTAATAAGGTCTAGCGACCACCGCCAGGAATGTCGCATTTTCTTCACATTCTCCCGTCTATGATGATCTTTTGATGGTTTATGTTTTTTTCCCACTGTAGAAACAACCACCGGCTCCTCTGTTCCATCAAAGTTATTCATTATTTCATTCAATGAATAATTTTGCTTAAAATCTCTTACGATATGTGTGTGTTGTCTCTGACAGGACTTTGACAGCTGTCACTAGGCTAGTTAAGTCACGGGAATGGCGCGCTGTGATTGGCCGAGCGGATATATCTGAGTCTGCTGAAAATCTGTCGTGGCGTTTATCACAGTTTGGAAAGAAAGGGAATAATATAATAATATAATAATATAATCATATCATAATATAATGCAGAGAAACTAGCCGGTTGTCGCGTTTTGCAGAAACGATTCTTTTTTTTTTTGTTAATGGCGCTTATCGCGTTTTGGAATCAAACTCTTTAATAATTAATTCAATTTTGAATGTCCGTTCGTCCACCACTAACATTTTCGTCCCGTCAACGAAAGTAAAAATAGATTTAGTCACAGTTTTTATTTTCAAAGATCCGTTTTCGTCACGTCAACGTCACGTCTTAGTCATGGGAAAAAGGTCGTTAACGCATATTTTTCGTCAAACATTTCGTTAACGAAATTAACACTGGTTGTTGTTTGCTCTTTTTAAAGAAGGTATCGGTTCTGGCACCGTTTTGGCACCGGTATCGTTTTAAAAGTATCGGTTTGGCACCGGTATCGGATAAATCTAAACGATACCCAACCCTAGTTGGCTGTGTTTTAGTTGTACAATTAGCCTCATCATTTCTTATTTATATTAACAAATACAGTGCCTATTAACTGGATGACTACCTTTTATTGTCATTTCCTAGTTATTTGCACTGTTGCCAACAGGTTAGCAGGAAAGTTATGAATATTTATGAGGAAAGCGATACCTGATTGGCCCGTTGAGCTGACGTCAAACGCGGCCCAGAAGCGTATCAGTCAAAAATAAACTTTCCACGTATTTGAAGTGAAGTAGAGCGTAGTGACGGTTCTGGGAACGGAGTGGTGGCGATTAGCTCCTTCAACGCGTCACTGACTGAACCAGACGGATCCGGTGGAATCAAACGATTACATCCCTATTTATATCCATTGGGGACATTTTGAAATGTGACATGTCTATTTCAATTGTGTTTTGGACAGGGTGCTTTGTAATTTGCCGATCGTGTAGAACTATTCGATGGCTCTAAAGAGAAAAGTGTTGCTGCCCCGATGGCTTTGTTTGGAAACCCTGTCTCATTGGCAGGAATACAGGACTCATACCATCTCCTGTGCAGGAATAGACCGAGATACATGGGACTCCTCCCGGTGATCAACAACATGACTGCAATGTGGCGGTCAATATTGATATTGTGACGAGCAGCCACAAATAAGTCAATGTATAGGAAACACTGGCAGTACACTGTATACACATATACAAATAAGTGTCCCAATGTTAGCGTGGGCCATTACCATGGGGATAACGGCTCAGTCTCGATTGGCCCCATTCCTTTTACATAGCAAAGCCAACGGCTTAAATTTTGTGAAGTGTACCAATACAATACGCAACAATCATCTACATCCTCACCTCAGGGAGAGCAGCATTTGGTCACCTGGGTCCACAGTAGGGATGGGTACCGAGAACCGGTACCACTATGGAACCGGTTCCCGTACAACCGGTACTAACCGTACCGAATCAAAACGCATATTTCGGTGCCTCATTTCGGTGCCAGTAGTTAAAATGCCATTTGAAATATCCACTGCATTTCAGCGCCCTCTAGTGCTCGAAACGAAATATCGCTGATGCTCACGTCACGTTGCCCAACCCACACCTAACTTTAGTAAACATTTCAATCAGACAGTGACAGCAAGTACCCGCAAAATGCCGAAACCACGACGGTCGAAAGTGTGGCTGCATTTTACCCCAAAAAACGCGAACAATAGTACCTGCAACAAATGTTTAAAAACCATTGCATGCAAAGGGGGGAACACCTCCAATTTGATGAAGCACCTTTTGGCGAACCTGGAGGCCGAAGCATGCACAGTGTTCAACCCTTGAAATCGTCAAGCCCAGTACCAAGCACCTCAGCCCAGTACCAAGCAACTCAGCCCAGTACCAAGCACCTCAGCCGGTGGTGTGGGAGACCCCGACGACGAGACGATTGACGAGGATTCCAGCCGCATTTCCTCATGTTAGTAACGTAACGTTAACGATGCAAATCTTGAATTTATAAATTAATCAACGTTTTTACGTGTTTACGGTTACATGCGTTAATAATAAATAAATAAATTGACTAATTAATTAATGAACGTAATATATATTATTATTGCAGTAGTGACCCCATTCACCTTGGCCAAGTAGGGAACCTTAACAAAGGACAAGGTGGAAGAATGCCACAGGGCTGTGACCAGATTTGTGGTCAAGGGACTGCATTCTTTTTCCACTGTGGAATCTCCATGGTTCAGGTAAATAAATAAATACCATATCATTGTTTTAGGTAATTGCATTATGTGAAAATAATATTTGTTTATTTAATGTGTATAATCTAGTTATGTGCCATTAAGACAAATAAGACTAATACACATCCTTAAATTTCTTTAATACAGAGAGATGACCAGTGCCCTTAATCCTCGCAACCGCCCCCCGTCCAGGGATACTCTGACGAATACCCTCATTCCTGCATGGTTCTCTGTCGAAAAGCAGAATGTTGTTCAGGAATTGGCACAAGTGATTAAGGCTGCTATTACCTGTGATGGGTGGACCAGTGTGGCACAGGACCATTATTTGACAGTCACTGTGCACTACTTTTCACTTGCTTTGTTTGCTGTTATTTGCTCTTATTTATTATTAGTAGTTTAGTGTTTTACTTATTTATTGTTTATTTGTAGATATTGTTCATTTAATATTTATTAGTAATGTTTAATAGTGTTTTGTATTTAATTGCAATTGTGGTGTTAGAGTGAAGAGTTAATATATTGTTCAATTGTTTTGCCTTTGCAATAAAAAAAGACATTCTTTAACGTTGTTGTTTGCTCTTTATTTTAAAGAAGGTATCGGTTCTGGCACCGTTTTGGCACCGGTATCGTTTTAAAAGTATCGGTTTGGCACCGGTATCGGATAAATCTAAACGATACCCAACCCTAGTCCACAGGGAATGCAGAAGATTGGCAGCCCGCTCAGGTAGATTTTTTTCTTTTAGCGATGAAGGCATCTCTTGCTAGAAGGTGAGGTTCGGAAGTAAAAAATGTTTAATCTTTTTTTTAAAACACTTCCCTACTACATATGGATTGTCTACCCTTATCTTGTCTGGAGCCTTCCTACACCAACAACATAACAAGAACTGTTCTTTTTGATAAAAAATGTAGCTATGGGAAATCCCTTTTCCACCCCTGGTTGTATCGATACATTATTGTAATACAGTGTAATCCGCTTATAGTGATCACGTTTGTCCGGGTCAAATTGATCACTATAAGCGGTTGATTACTATAACCGAAATTTTCAAATTTTCTTATTTTTCATGCAGATTACCATCCAATTGACATTTGTATATATAATACATGAATACATGTATAAAGTAATGAAACGGACAGCTTTGCTATTTACTGGATTTTATTACAGCAAGTTAACTGAAAAATACTGTACAGTATGTACATTAACGTTACAGTATAGCTGTTTGAAACGCGATTCAAATAGCAAATTAAATTACAGCATTGCACTGTGTAGCTATAAATCATCTCGTTGGGTCGTTTGTGGCAGTTTGTCATAAGCTTCGACGAGTCTCCGTTTTTCGTTCAGAGAAAGTGACTTTCTTTTACCCCACATGGTGCGCAATGTGCTGCAGCACCAGCGCTCACCAGCCGTTGAAGACGTGCACGCTCGAGCCGCTATAAATTACCGTAATTTATTAATTTCTCCCACATATGTTCTGTATAAAAGGGCCCAAAATGATCACTATAAGCGGACTGCTTGATCGCTATAAGCGAATTATTTAAACAGTGTTTGTATAGGAACGATTCTGTCCCAGGCTTTTTGATCCATATAAGCGGTTGATCACTATATCCGTGATCACTATAAGCGGATTACACTGTACTGACTTTCATTTTGTGGTTGTTCTTCAATTTCTTCATCATGTGCCCGTTTGTGGCTTTGGTTCAACTCTTGGAAATACCGCTTCATTTTTCAACAGATTTTATCGTCATCTGACTTGCTAGCTCGACTCACTGAGGAAACAGGGATTGTTCGCTGGGAATTGCGGGATTTGGAGTTGGATGTATGGATGCTACACAGATGGGGACCTGAATTTTAACTGCATAATAGACTACAACTATCAAGTAGAACAGCAATGTGCCATCGATTCACATGCAATGTAGCACATAACGATTCACTTTACACAAACAAGTCATTCACTGTCACACACGTGCAATACTGGTTCGCACTGGTGATTCATTCATTCATTCATTCATAGCGACCGGTTTCTTCATGCAACATACTGTATATGTCACACTGTACAGCCCTGGGTTATAGAAGATATATATGACAAAGAAAACATGGACTAAATATGTGTTTTGTTTTGCCTCTAGGGGTCACTAAACACCTACAGATTCTGTGACAACGTGTGGACGTTTGTTTTGAACGACGTGGAGTTCAGGGAAGTCACTGACCTAGTAAAGGTGGATAAAGTCAAAATTGTCGCTTGCGATGGAAAGAGTAAGTTCACACTTCACATAGACCTTTCTTTGTGAAGTGTCCACCATTAATGGAAAACGGGGGTGTGTGTCGTAATGGTGATAATTTAGATATTGGGTAGTAGCTATTGCAATGTTTAATGTGCTGGACAACAGTGCATTAAGCATCAGAAAACAAAATGAACTCTACTGCAACTCTACTGCAATCATTTAATTTCAGTTTATTGATTTCCTTCCATTAATTCAAGCCTATTTTCCATTCATGGCTATTCAATGACTGGAGTCTATTTTCCCTCCTTGCCATGTAGCCAAGTGGGTGACCAAGTACCGTACACACATGGCCATGTTGGGCAACTCATATTACGATGGCGGTACCTATTGATGCCGTTTCAAACTTGAGGAAGTACAAACTACACAAAACAGGGGATTCAGACAACTCTCCTACTATCCTGGTTTTCCAAGAGGTTTAATTAGCTGACTTTTAGATGTATTTTAATGTACTATTACATTTTCTGGATCTATGGATGTCTAGTGGACACATCCCTATGCGATATGATTATTTAACCTTTTTAGGTTCTGTTTATCACTGTAAACAAGGGAAAATGTTTAAAAAAACGACCTAAGAATTGTTTTTAATATACTCTAGGGGCAATGATTATTATTTTTTTAATACTCCATTTGTTCCAAGCTATGTGTCATAGACCCTGTTTAGACCTGGCATTAACATGCGTCTTGGGCAAGCTGATATGAATCGGATATCCTCCACACAACATTTGAATGATATTGTAGTTTTGCAAATGATGTTTTAGAAATGTAAAGGCAAAAACAAATGGTTGCTAAGAAATATTGACATCAATGTCTACTTTGCTAGGGATGTGCCCTTTATATAAGTCCTCTCCATGATAGGAATTGTCAGGCCACGGTAATGACGATAGTTGAAGTGTTTACATATGCGTTACATATTGTCAGCGCGTTGATTTGCTCAGCATCTCTTTGCCAGACAGTTAACTCTGAATAGTTAGCATTATCTATGTGTTTAACACAACGCTGTCAATCACGGAGACAACTTTTCAAATAAATGGTTAGCAAGCATGCAAGCAACGTAGCTAGTAGGAATGCACCCCAATACTAATAGGTTATTCGTGAAAGCACAGATAATGCAAACAGATTTGTCATTATTATTATTCTCATTATTCGGAGGAAAAAAAGTCTGTTCCGTGACTGACTGTGGAACACTGTTTATTCTAATCTAGTCATATCTTTGGATGGCAACAAGATACAAATATCCATTCTGTTTGCAGCATCAGACTTTGATTTAAACGTGCCTAATTCACACTACGTCGCTGAGTTTTTGTAAGTTGCATACAGAAGCCCAACATGTGAGTGCGGGTCGGGTAATGTGAACTGCTTATGGCGTGATCGAGAGGCTTGTCGATGTGTCGGAGGACACCTAGCACTTTAAATATGTGGACCTGTCGGGGAGTCCAACCTGTGGAGAACATAGACAATCCTTGTTCCGCACGTCTCTAACCATTCGAACCAGACTTATTATACAGTATTGCCAATGAATATTAGTTTACATTATAAAAAATGTGCCCAATATAATCTGGCTTCCGGTCTATATCGCCCAGCCCTAACCTAGAGGCAGCCCTTTTTTTAAAGGTTACAAGGTGGCGCTGGACAGGGAGCATGGTGGCACAGTTGTGTGTGGGTGTGAGGGCGGTTGTGTGTGTGGCCACTGGCTGTTGGTTACTGTCTGTTGGTTACAATGTCATTCAAATGTTTTAGCCTTTTATTACTTAAATTGATTTTTATAAATGCATCTGTTGTTCCTCACCTGTAAAGAAGAGTTTTTCAAAAAATGTATACTTCTCTTCAAACTGCTCGATTTCTTGTTCTACTGCATCTGAACCTTAACTTTGTCTTTTTCCATTCAGACACTGGGTCAAACGCAGCAGAGTGAAGGACGTATGTCTACAACATGGAAAATGAGGGCAAAACCTTGTCTGGATATATATAATTTATGACAGCAGTTTTCTGTAAAGCATTGAATTAAACCCTTGTACATATAAGACCTTGAATCTGTAGGACCAGTGAGTGAATCTGTAGGACCAGTGAGTGAATGGACCAGTCTAGCAATAGTAGTTGCATGATTCTTATTTTGTTTGTTTTTTTATCAGGCAAGAGCCACATTTTGAGTGGTATTGTTGAGCGGAGTCATCTTTAATAAACCTATATTTCAAATGCAGTGTGTACGATATGTTCATGCATGCTGGTAAATTGCAACATTATTTGGTGCTGCAGTATTAACAAAAAACTGATGCTTATTTAGTAGTACTATATATATATATATATATACTGTATGTATAGTGGTACGGCTTGAAATGGACAACTACTCTTGCGCCAAAGATTAGCAAAACTTTAAAATGCTTCTGGGGTCATTTTCACAGCTACCATGGCTCTTGTATGTGCCCCAGGCTGTTTTTAGGTTGCTAAAAACCACACACACACACACACACACATCCCATAGAAGCTGATTCAAACTCGTCACACATACAGGATATGCAGTGAACTGAAAAGATGCTCAGCGGAATGTGCAAAAGAATATCCTACACATAACATGATTTGGAGAGATCCGAATCAGAATGTTTTACAATATTTACAGTAAAAAGAAATATACAAAATATACAAAAGGCAGGATAAAAATGTTACAAATATGAAAAAATTGAATAAAGCGAGTACAGACCATTTATGTCCTGCATGTGTGTCATAAGTTCTGTACCGTAGTGAAACTATGAGTGCATGTACTATGGACTAAATGTGTGTGCATGGGAGGCGCAGGGGGGGGGCGCCCTGGTGAGGTCAGAGTTGACAGTCGTGATGGCCTGTGGAAAGAAGCTCCGTTTTAGCCTCTGTTCTTGCGCCGTGACTGCGGAGGTCTTTACCTGACGGCAGCAGCTGGAACAGTTCATTTTTGGCATGGTGAGGATCCTACAGGCTCTGGTTTGGCACCTCCCAGAGTACAGGTACTGCAGGGTGGGGAGTGTAGTGCCTTCAGCTGAACGCAGCACCCTCTGTAGAGCCCTCCTGTCTTGAGAGGAGCTATTGCCGAACCAGGCAGTAATGCTTTCTGTCAGGATGCTCTCCACTGCACCAGCGTAGAAGGTCTTGAGGCTGTTGTCTTGGCACCACAGTGACAGGTTAGCAACTTCCTCTCATTGTTACCGGAGATCAGGCCCACCACCACTGTCATTCACAAACCTGGCCACAGTCGTGTGTACAGGGAGTACAGTGTGGGGCTGAGAATGCAATCCTGGGGGGGATCCTGTGTTCAGTGTGAGCGGTCTGGAGGTGTGTGCCCACCCTAACGACCTGGGGCCTGGCAGTTAGGAAGCTGAGGATCCAGGCGCACAGGTGTTCAGAACCCAGCTCAGTCAGCTTGCCAGCCAGTCTGCTGGGAACTATGGGGTTTAAAGCAGAACTAAAGTCTATAATCTACATTCTCACATAGCCCCCATTCCGACTGTCAAGATGAGAGAGGGAGCTTTGTATTACTTGGGAGACAGCATTGTCCTAGGATCTGTTTGGCCGGTTGGTGAATTGAGCGGGTCCATGGTGGGAGGCAAATTATTTAATGACCACCGAGGTGGTTCGTAGTCAGTCAGGCATGCTGGAGAGGCAGTCTTGGACACAGGGACAGTAGTGGACCACTTGAAGCAGGCGGGTAGTGCCAAGGTGTACCTACACAGATCAACAATGCCGAGAGGAAAGGAGATATCAGAGGACATCAGGAAGATGGTACTGACAGCCCATCAGTCTGGGGAAAGCTATAAGACCATCTCCAAAAGATTCCAGCTCCATCCACTGTAAGACAAATCATTTATAAATGGAGGGCATTCAACATGACCGCAACTCTGCCTAGAAGTGGACACCCATCAAAACCAAGAAGCACCAGAAAAATAATAAATCAGGTGAAGGCCAACCCACACATCACCTCTAGATACAGTAGTTGTCGTTGCGGACCTCTCTGGCAGCATCTGGGGTAAATGTACATGTGTCTACGAAGACAGACAACAAATGTAATAGACATGACTTTCATGGAGGGTTGCTAGAAAGAAGCCTCTGCTCTCAAGAAAGAACAAAGCTGCCCATTTCAATGTTGCCAGAGAACACTGGCACCAGAGGCCTTCTGGAAGTCCAGTTCTCTGGAGTCCAAGATAGAATTATTTGGTCACAATCAAAACCGCCATGTTTGGAGAAAAGCCAACACTGCATACCAAGAAAAGAACCTCCTCCCAACAGTGAAGCATGGTGGTGGAAATGTGAAGGTCTGGGGAAGCTTTTCTGCCTCTGGACCTGGTCGAATCCATATTATCCAGGGAAACATGAATTCTCATGCCTATCAATGAATTATTGATCAGAAGCTCCTGCCATCAGTCAGGGAGTTGAAGCTGGGCCGAAAATGGGTTCTGCAACCAGACAATGACCAAAAGCATACCAGCAATAGTACCAAGGAATGGCTTAAAAGAAAGAGGATTCATACTCTGTATTGGTCTAGTTAAAGTTCGGACCTCAATCCTATAGAAATGTTGTGGCTAGACCTGAAGCAGGCGCTACATGCCAGATGTCCCTCCAACCGCTCTCAACTGGCAAAAATCCCCAACAGCAGATGTGAGAGACTGGTCAGTGGTTACAGAAAACGTTTGGTTGAAGTAATGGCTACAAAAGGAGGTGCCACAATCTACTAACTAAAAGGTTTCACATACTTTAGCACATGTCAAATTTTCAGTTTTGTGAGATAAACCACTTTTGTTGAATAAATAATGAAAATCATTTTTTTTTGTTTCTGTCCATTATTTGGAAAGTCTGCTTTACGTTCGGATATACATTTAATAAGGTTTTTTTTATTTTTATTACAAAAACAATGACCATGTCTGGAGGGTTCACAAACTTTCAAGCAGCACTGCCCCAGTTTAAATGAGAACATTTCTGTTTAAATGAAAGTCTAATCTAATTTGAAGTATCAATAATTAGTTTGTGCCAATTTGTAATGTTTTTATTGTTTCATTTGTCAAAATATGTCAAGTCTGGCATGGGCTCAATGGGTACATAACGTACCCTTTAGGCCCATGGGTGTTTCATAAGCCCACTTTGTGATTTTATTTTTTTATAAATAATGAAATATATATTTAAAAATTCTTAATACAAACTTGTTCTATTCAAATCTAATCTCTTAACCCCCAAGAGCTATTTCCATTTAGTCTCCAGTCCGATCCTATGGCCTGTAAATGGCATTTGAAATGGGCGTGACCATCCTTTTTGTGCCGTTGTCAACACAGAAAAAGCTAAACTTCCAACGTGTCTTCTTTGGCCTGTTCTTTGGATTATTTATGAGCAAAATAAAAAATATAGCACTAAATTACTCTTCAATCTTTCATACACCTCGTAATTTTGTCTATATCTCCATCCTATGGTGTGCTGTCGGTATTTGAAATTGGCCAACATTCCTGGTCCAAGCATCTGAATAAGGACAATAATTATTGCTGGATAATGCTGGATATATTAATGTCAGGATAGAATGTAGGCCTGTCCAGAATGAATTGACCTATGCAATATCAGTGACATTTAAATGTTGATATTAATATGGATATTAATCTGAATAATGGGGCTGATTCATCAGGCGAGGTCAAATGAAAGGAATAAATTGTTCAAACGTCAAAAGGGAGAAAAAAAACCCCCATTGAAACAGTTAAGTGGGATTAATGAGAGCAGATGGGCTTAAAGGGAACTTCAGTGCATTTTTGGTTAAAAGCCATAATATTTTTTTCTAGACCCACAATATAAAGAAAGAAATAAGAAATATAAATAAATCGACATATGGTGCGCTAACTCATCATGAAAAGTATAACTTGATCATGCAGTGCTTGAAGTGGGGGAAAATAAGTGCCAGTACTCACATGTTGGCATGTGATTGGTTGGTATCAGCAAATCATTATAAGGATTACATTATACATTTCTACAGTGAATAAAAGACACTAGGTGATGTTCACAACAAATTTATTTATTCTCTTTTTACAGTATGTTCTGGTGTGGTGTCACGCGCGCTCTTTGTGCCCTTTTGGAGCCAGGCCAACATTATTGAAACCTCAACAGAGCGGGTACTGAAAAAGTACCAGGTAACGGGTACCAATTTTTGCCTGGTGGAAACGCTCTAAAGCAAGTCGAGTTGCACCAGAAAAGCGGCAGACTGTATGCTGCCTGAAATTGCCTCACTACTAGTCTAGCATTATGTAGACCAGAGACGTTATGACTTGTCAAGAAAAGGAACAAGTGAGCGTTGTGCCCCTTGGGTAATGTAGTTTATGTAGGAAGAGACGCAGAGCCCAACATGGAGAGGGCGGAAAAGTGTACCAGCAGTGAGTGAGAAGTGCCGACATGCAAGAAAAAGTCACGGTACGCCAAAGAGTAAAGAAATAATTAGCGATACTCATTTACATTTACGGCATTTGGCAGATGCTTTTATCCAAAGCGACTGAGAAAGAGTACATTTGCTGAAGGAGATGGCAATATATCACTGTGGTACATAAAGATAAGAATAGAGCAGGTTTCAAGCATTCATAATTGCAAGGCTAATTATGAGTTTCATAATTGCTAGGTTGTCTGCATAATAGCCGGGATAAGAGCAGATGTGCCATTTTGAGCACATTACAAACATCTAAGAACATACAATATGCTAAACAATGCTAAGTACTATTAATAATGTCAAGACGTACAAACATGTAAGTTAGTGCTGGGGTTAGGAAAGGGAAGGCGGGGTGTTATGCAGAGTCCAGGTGAACTCTCAACAGGTGGGTCTTGAGTCTCTTGCCGAAGCTGGTGAGCGACTCTGCCATCCTGATGTCAGCCAGGAGGTCATTCCACCACTGTGGTGCCAGAACAGAGAAAAGTTGGGACTTGGCAGAGCAATGTTTGCCTGTTCTTAGTAAAGGTGATACCAGTCATCTAGCCGAAGTAGTTGATCGGCGCACTCGGTAAGTTGAATACCAGGCGTGCTGCTGCGTTCTGGATGCGTTGTAAGGGTTTGATTGCGGCGGCAGGGAATCCAGCCAGTAGAGAGTTGCAGGAGTCAAGGCGAGTGATGATGAAAGCTTGGACCTCACAACTTGGACTCCTCCCTCTCAGCGAGCAACTTCCTGGAGTTCTTTGATCACAAGATCGAATCAATTAGGAAAGACATTGATGCGTCTCTCACCTCATCCTGAACATTCGTCAGGTGCGGTGCCACGCATTCTCCCTGAAGCTACTTTCCAGCAGTTTAGCACAATCTCGTTGGATGAGCTTCACAAGCTAATACAGGCATCTAAACAGACTACCTGTTTGCATAAACAATCACAACTTGATGACGTCACACTCTGCCTTGAGGGATCCACTATTGCCCAAAGCTCCTGCGTCAAGAATCTTGGTGTTCTGCTTGATCCTACGCTTTCTTTCGATCAGCATGTCAAAAGTATCACCAGAACTGCTTTCTTTCATCTTAGAAACATTGCCAAGATCAGACCAATGCTATCCGCTGTGGACGCAGAGACACTCATCCATGCATTTATATCATCCAGACTGGATTACTGTAATGCACTGTTCTCTGGCCTACCGAGGTCTACTACAAAAAGCCTCCAGCTCGTACAGAACGCTGCTGCTAGACTTTTAACGAGAACTAGGAAGTTTGACCACATTACTCCTATTCTCACTTCCCTTCACTGGCTCCCAATAAATGCCAGATCAGATTTTAAGGTGCTACTTCTTACCTACAAGATCCTGCATGGGTCCGCACCATCGTACCTGAAGGACCTTATTGTTCCCTATTGTCCTTCTCGGCCGCTCCGGTCCTCAGGAGCTGGCCTTTTATCAATTCCAAAAGTAAATAAAAAATCAGCAGGAAACAGGGTGTTCTCTTATCGAGCACCCTATCTGTGGAACAGTCTGCCACCTGTAATCAGGGAGGCTGACTCTGCTGATATATTTAAGGCGAGACTAAAAACCCACCTATTTACCCTCGCCTTTGGCTGCTAGGAGTGCCCCTCAGCTCAAATTCACAGCTAAATCAATACCGTTAGCACTAGCCTACCCTAGCTGCCGATGGGTACTAGGTCTGAGGATACTTGTATGTTCCCTGCTTACTGTGCTCCATCTAACCTTCATGTTGTCTCCATTATCTAGGGTGCTGCTGTGATCGTGACTGGATACCTGGCCACCTCACCTGACGGCTACCAGCTTGCTCTCCAGCCAGCACCCCATCACATTATTACTATTTCATTTACTATTTGTACTTTGTCATTTGCACTTTGTCATTTGCATTTTGTCATGCTTTGTTACCCCTGTTTTTAAATGCCCGTATGACACCCATTGCACTCTGAACCATCGCTGGAAGGAGGGATCCCCCACTCTGAGGTTCCTCCTCGAGATTTCTTCCTTGTTATAATTAAGGGAGTCGTTTCTTGCCCTTAGGGGGGCTTGGGCTAGGGGGGTGTCATAAATCACGTTTGGCCCATAACAATCTGGCCTGTAAAGCCCTTTGAGACTGTCTTGTGATTCAGGGCTATACAAATAAAATTGAATTGAAAATTGAATTGGACCAAGATCTGTGCTGCTTCACGCGTGAGGAAGGGCCGGATCCTGCGGATGTTGTCGAGGGCAATTCTACAAGATCTGGCCACAGAGGTGATGGTGAAGGGGAGACTTTGATCTCAAGGGACAAGTAGGTCCATCTGAGGGTCATTTCCCCAGCATGAAAAGAAGCTCAGTCTTGTCTAGGTTAAGCTTCAGGTGATTGACCAGCCAGACATTTAAAGACGCGTGTTGCGATTTGGGTGTCAAAGGGGGGGAAGGAAAGGAATAGTTGGGTGTCGTCTGTGTAACAGTGATCGAAGAAGCTGCGGGATGTAATTACAGAGCCTAGAGAGTCTAGGAATACCAGGATGTCGTCTGAAATGTCTTGGAGAAGGGAGGATGGGATTCAATTTATTTAATCAGGTGAATCCCATTGAGATAGAATCTCATTTTCTAGAGAGACCTGAGTATACATCAAGATTGAAAACATAGCATCATCTGGTAAAATAATGACAGTACAGTGGAGTGGCAAGTAAAATAAGTACAAAAACAAGTAAAACAAATACATATAAAAACAGAAATTATAGGAAAATATGAATAGAAAAAAATAGAGTAGAATAAAACAAACACAATGGAAGACAAACACCATCATTCATTCAAATAAAAGGGTGTAGACCTCATCACTTAAAACAATTGCACTCTGTTCTAAGAAGGTTTAAAATCTTAATTTCAAATTTTCTGTAGTCTAAAGTGCACTGCAGCTTATTCCAGGTCACTGGAGCATGGAATCCGAAGGCGGTCTTTCCAAGTTTGGAATTAACATTTGGTACAAGGAGTGATAAATAATTATTTGACCGAGTTTGGTAGGTACCAACTGAGCTAGTCAGCAGAGAAGAGATATAAGATGGGAGTTCATCATCATGTGCAATATTCTTAATGTCATGCCAAATTGTTTTCTCCGTCGAATATCTTATCTTACTATGCCTTCATACTTGTATATTTTAACTGTAAATTTGTAAAACAGTTAGTTTATTTTTTATCATTCTGTTTTGTACTGTTTCGCGATGTAACCTGGCACAAGAATTTCCTTCGGGATAAATAAAGTTATATTCTATTCTATTCGATTCTATTCTATTGTAAAGAGCAAGAGTGTGTTTCAGGAGGGCTCTGTTATGTGCTTCACGGAGACATGGCTGCATGACAATGTTCCGGACACTGTGGTGCGGGTGGACAGGAGTTGCAACGAAAGCGGCAAGAAGAAATGAGGGGGAGTCGCTGTTTACGTGAACAACAGATGGTGCAACCCTGGACACATTACAGTGAAGTGTGTGCAGCCCGGACATTGAACTGCTGGCAGTAAGTCTCCATCCATATTGTAGCGGCCGGGGGGGCGCGGCCACCATACAGCCGCGCAGATGACGTAGGGGGCCCCGAGGGATTATGGGAAGTTATTGTGTGTCACGGGGGGTTGTAAAAGGGGGTGTTGCCATGCGGTTGAGTTAGTTCAGGCAGTTCTAGTGATTCAAGTGGTTCTTGGTTCAATAAAAGGTTGACTATATTCCGCGTCCGCCTCCTCTCTGCCTGCTCCTCCGCGGTGTTCGTTACATTGGTGTCATAAGTGGGATTTAAAAAAAAAAAGAATGGAGAGCGAACTCCGCGATATTGAGGCGCTATTCGGGAGATGGAGCGACGGGCGTATTTCCCAGTTACACCAGGTGGCGCCAGCACGCCAGGGCCGCCTGCGACGAGGGAGAAGCAGCTTCGGGGGCGCTCGGTGGCAGTCTACGGGAGGCCGTCCGCCTTGGTGGAAAAGCCCCCCAGTGACCGGGGTGAATACCCCAGCGCCGATGCCTGCCATGCCGAGTTGCAGCCAGGGGATGCTGGTAACTTCCCCATTAACGGAACATGACCCACCGGCCAGCTCCCCGCCCGCCCGGGGGTCATACAGAAGCTCAGTAAAGCTCCCACGATATGGCGGAACCACACCATTGGGGCCGTACCTTGCCCAAGTGCGGATGCGGTGCAGTTTGGCGGTGGGGGGACGAAGGAGGCGGCAGTTCACCTGGCTTTGGCGTTGGAAGGGCCGGCGGCGCAGGTCCTGTTAGACCTCCCCCCAGAGGACCGGGGTAGCTTCACGGCCCTCACCGCCGCGTTGGAGAGACGATTTGGTCAGCGCCTCTCCGCCGAAGGGAGCCGGGAGGAGCTGATGAACTGTTATTGTCGTGGATTTTACCAATACTCTGACATTCGTAAGAGGGGGATCAGGAAGACCAAAGTTTGAAAGTTAAAGACTTTATTTGTCACAGCCAATAGTGACACCAAGCCTGAGTCAAATCTGCAGAGAAGACTGCCACACCCTACTCAGCTCTGTCTTTTAAACCCAATGCACACACGTTTACATCAAACATTCCAAACCCTATAAGTATACCGCTATAGAGTACCATACGCATACATTATCTCCCTGTTCCCCAAGAACGGGGCACCTTGTTTAGTTTGGCTCATGTCCATCTTTGGACATTCAGTCTACGCTTCCGCCTCGCACACTTCGTCTTCACACACACGTTAGACGCAAAGAGCTTTCAACGTAAACATATTGGAAGCAGGGATCCTTCAATCTAAACATATGTGAACTCCCCAGTTAATTCACACACACAGCATATTGGCAAGATATTCTTAATAATGTACTGGAAAATATCTCCTATATTCCCCCCTTTGGGGCTTACTAAGCCCCAACTTTTGTGATTACATTTCAGACCCTTTGTGTCAGTCTCCGTAATACAATCATCTCATTCCATAGTGATATAGTGACTTAGGCGTCAAATACTCCGACCACCAATGTGGCTCTAATCAGAGACCTAGGCCCTCATCACGAGGTACATCGAGATAAACATCTTCCTCTCTGTTCTAATGCCCAATTACAGGAAGGAAGTAAAGATCACCATGTACCTCCACAGTCCTCTGGAGTAAACCTATCTTTGTAGGGAAACCTCCTTTTAGCGGGACTGCCTCTTCACATGGGGGCTGAACTCATCATTCAATAATCAATGGTTATACAGTAAAAATGGTTATAATGAGATAAACAAATCAATATGATACAAATCTAAAGAATATATCACAATTGTCATAGTTATAAATGTTATGTAAGCGGCAGCATAACTTAATCAGACTTGCATCTTTGTTCCCTCTATAAGTTGTAACATTATGTCCGAATCATCACTCTTCCACAAGACGTGAACATTCCAGACATCATATGAGTATTAAAGAATACATAACACAAAAACATAAAAACACAAAATAATAAGATATACTAAGGAACAACAAAAAACTATTTCATCCATGCAAAACAAAATACTTATATAAATGAGAATATAAGAATTGTCCAATGAGAACATTGTTCATTCCTTCATTCAATGATCTTCATGTATTGGTGTGCTGTATGCATATGCGGGGTTTTGGGCAGTATTGTAGTTATTTCTTCTTTGTCTTCAGGTCACTGATGTGACTCACATGGAGAGGTTACTAGCACAATCACATGTGAGCCTTCTCGGGGAGTTCAATCGTCTTTCAGAGATTAAGCCTTCATTGGCCCGTACCAATCATCCTCATCATCACCATGGCCGTTCTTTCCCACATACTCCCATTCCAACCTTTTTGACTCAACTATGTCTCCCACTGTGAGGACCATCTCTTTTTCCATCCTAGACGCTATCATGGATCTCAGTATGGGAATACAACAACAAAAAATCAATCCCATTATCATTATTACTACCAAGACTGTCACACCTATTTTCATCAACATGCCTCCCCAATTTCCCAACCTAAAATCCAACCATGAAAACCAATCTTGACCATGTCCTGCGTTGTCTGTCACCTCCTGTCTTAGTTTCTTAAGTTTTTTCATTGCAATTGTGAATGAGCCTTCAGGAGCGGTATTATTTGGGATAAAGGTGCAGCACATGTCTCCTATGAGAGCAACCAATCTAAGGCTTGCCTATTTTGCCAAGTCATAGCGCTTGTAGCGTCCAATTGTGCCCCTAAAGCGGATAACGCATCGTCAGTATAGTTAATAAACATCTGCTGGTTATAATAGATATAATTAATCCATTCTGCGTTCTTAGCCACACCTATTGCTGGTATTATTGCTTCAAATCCTGCTGCTATCTCATTTCGTGCCTTGAATTTATTGGGTATGCCTCTGGGTTGTCCTATATCTCTGCCAGCAACCAATCTAAGGCTTGCCTATTTTGCCAAGCCATAGCGCTTGTAGCTTTCAATTGTGCACCTAAAGCGGATAACGCATCGTCAGTGTAGTTAATAAACCTCTGCTGGTTATAATAGATATAATTAATCCATTCTGCGTTCTTAGACACACCTATTGCTGGTATTATTGCTTCAAATCCTGCTGCTATCTCATTTCGTGCCTTGAATTTATTGGGTATGCCTCTGGGTTGTCCTATGCGGTCAATTGTTACATCTGGGTCCGGCTCATAAGCTCTTCTATGCCTGCGTAATTCATTAGTTTCTAGGCTGGAGTCTTCCTCCTCCAGAGGGAGTAGTCTTCGGAAAGGAAATGTCATCGGAGCCTCTGCGACAAACATGACATTTAAACAGACATCTGTTTCCCTGTTCTGTTTCCCCACAAACAGAAAATAATTATCATTGGCAGTTGCTTTATGTAAATCGGGAACTAAACCCTCGCTGAATTAGCGAGCGCGTGGCAAGCTAGCCACCTCGCTGTGAATCGTGATTGCCGTCTCTACGGGAACACGTCGGTGCAAAAAAAATAACGACGCAGACAAATATATTTGGAAAACTATCCAAACTGATGAAGAGTATGTGAACAGCAATCAGCAGATGCAACACGGGGGGGGGGTCGGTCCGTGTAGACAAACTGCGCTTTGGTGCGAGACACCACCCTGAGGTCCTCCCTCTCAGCGAGCAACTTCCTGGAGTTCTTTGATCACAAGATCGAATCAATTAGGAAAGACATTGATGCGTCTCTCACCACTCATCCTGAACATTCGTCAGGTGCGGTGCCACGCATTCTCCCTGAAGCTACTTTCCAGCAGTTTAGCACAATCTCGTTGGATGAGCTTGACAAGCTAATACAGGCATCTAAACAGACTACCTGTTTGCATAAACAATCACAACTTGATGACGTCACACTCTGCCTTGAGGGATCCACTATTGCCCAAAGCTCCTGCGTCAAGAATCTTGGTGTTCTGCTTGATCCTACGCTTTCTTTCGATCAGCATGTCAAAAGTATCACCCAGAACTGCTTTCTTTCATCTTAGAAACATTGCCAAGATCAGACCAATGCTATCCGCTGCGGACGCAGAGACACTCATCCATGCATTTATATCATCCAGACTGGATTACTGTAATGCACTGTTCTCTGGCCTACCGAGCTCTACTACAAAAAGCCTCCAGCTCGTACAGAACGCTGCTGCTAGACTTTTAACGAGAACTAGGAAGTTTGACCACATTACTCCTATTCTCACTTCCCTCACTGGCTCCCAATAAATGCCAGATCAGATTTTAAGGTGCTACTTCTTAACCTACAAGATCCTGCATGGGTCCGCACCATCGTACCTGAAGGACCTTATTGTCCCTATTGTCCTTCTCGGCCGCTCCGGTCCTCAGGGAGCTGGCCTTTTATCAATTCCAAAGTAAATAAAAAATCAGCAGGAAACAGGGTGTTCTCTTATCGAGCACCCTATCTGTGGACAGTCTGCCACCTGTAATAGGGAGGCTGACTCTGCTGATATATTTAAGGCGAGGACTAAAAACCCACCTATTTACCCTCGCCTTTGGCTGCTAGGAGTGCCCCTCAGCTCTAATTTACAGCTAAATCAATACCCGTTAGCACTAGCCTACCCTAGCTGCCGATGGGTACTAGGTCTGAGGATACTTGTATGTTCCCTGCTTACTGTGCTCCATCTAACCTTCATGTTGTCTCCATTATCTAGGGTGCTGCTGTGATCGTGACTGGATACCTGGCCACCTCACCTGACGGCTACCAGCTTGCTCTCCCAGCAGCCACCCCATCACATTATTACTATTTCATTTACTATTTGTACTTTGTTCATTTGCACTTTGTCATTTGCATTTTGTCATGCTTTTGTTACCCCTGTTTTTAAATGCCCGTATGACACCCATTGCACTCTGAACCATCGCTGCGAAGGAGGGATCCCCACTCTGAGGTTCCTCCTCGAGATTTCTTCCTTGTTATAATTAAGGGAGTCGTTTCTTGCCCTTAGGGGGGCTTGGGCTAGGGGGGTGTCATAAATCCGTTTGGCCATAACAATCTGGCCTGTAAAGCCCTTTGAGACTGTCTTGTGATTTCAGGGCTATACAAATAAATTGAATTTGAAAATTGAATTGGACCAAGATCTGTGCTGCTTCACGCGTGAGGAAGGGCCGGATCCTGCGGATGTTGTCGAGGGCAATTCTACAAGATCTGGCCACAGAGGTGATGGTGAAGGGGAGACTTTGATCTCAAGGGACAAGTAGGTCCATCTGAGGGTCATTTCCCCAGCATGAAAAGAAGCTCAGTCTTGTCTAGGTTAAGCTTCAGGTGATTGACCAGCCAGACATTTAAAGACGCGTGTTGCGATTTGGGTGTCAAAGGGGGGGAAGGAAAGGAATAGTTGGGTGTCGTCTGTGTAACAGTGATCGAAGAAGCTGCGGGATGTAATTACAGAGCCTAGAGAGTCTAGGAATACCAGGATGTCGTCTGAAATGTCTTGGAGAAGCGGAGGATGGGGATTCAATTTATTTAATCAGGTGAATCCCATTGAAGATAGAATCTCATTTCTAGAGAGACCTGAGTATACATCAAGATTGAAAACTTAGCATCATCTGGTAAATAATGACAGTACAGTGGAGTGGCAAGTAAAATAAGTACCAAAAACAAGTAAAACAAATACATATAAAAACAGAAATTATAGGAATAATATGAATAGAAAAAATAGAGTAGAATAAAACAAACACAATGGAAGACAAACACCATCATTCATTCAACTAAAAGGGTGTAGACCTCATCACTTAAAACAATTGCACTCTGCTTCTAAGAAGGTTTAAAATCTTAATTTCAAATTTCTGTAGTCTAAAGTGCACTGCGCTTATTCCAGGTCACTGGAGCATGGAATCGAAGGCGGTCTTTCCAAGTTTGGAATTAACATTTGGTACAAGGAGTGATAAATAATTATTTGACCGAGTTTGGTAGGTACCAACTGAGCTAGTCAGCAGAGAAGAGATATAAGATGGGAGTTCATCATCATGTGCAATATTCTTAATGTCATGCCAAATGTTTTCTCCGCTCCGAATATCTTATCTTACTATGCCTTCATACTTGTATATTTTAACTGTAAAATTTGTTAAAACAGTTAGTTTATTTTTTATCATTCTGTTTTGTACTGTTTCGCGATGTAACCTGGCACAAGAATTTCCTTCGGGATAAAATAAAGTTATATTCTATTCTATTCGATTCTATTCTATTGTAAAGAGCAAGAGTGTGTTTCAGGAGGGCTCTGTTATGTGCTTCACGAGAGACATGGCTGCATGACAATGTTCGGACACTGTGGTGCGGGTGGACAGGAGTTGCAACGAAAGCGGCAAGAAGAAATGAGGGGGAGTCGCTGTTACGTGAACAACAAGATGGTGCAACCCTGGACACATTACAGTGAAGTGTGTGCAGCCCGGACATTGAACTGCTGGCAGTAAGTCTCCATCCATATTGTAGCGGCCGGGGGGGCGCGGCCACCATACAGCCGCGCAGATGACGTAGGGGGCCCCGAGGGATTATGGGAAGTTATTGTGTGTCACGGGGGGTTGTAAAAGGGGGTGTTGCCATTGCGGTTGAAGTTAGTTCAGGGCAGTTCTAGTGATTCAGTGGTTCTTGTTCAATAAAAGGTTGACTATATTCCGCGTCCGCCTCCTCTCTGCCTGCTCCTCCGCGGTGTTCGTTACATTGGTTGTCATAAGTGGGATTTTAAAAAAAAAAGAATGGAGAGCGAACTCCGCGATATTGAGGACGCTATTCGGGAGATGGAGCGACGGGCGTATTTCCCAGTTACACCAGGTGGCGCCAGCACGCCAGGGCCGCCTGCGACGAGGGAGAAGCAGCTTCGGGGGCGCTCGGTGGCAGTCTACGGGAGGCCGTCCGCCTTGGTGGAAAAGCCCCCCAGTGACCGGGGTGAATACCCAGCGCCAGATGCCTGCCATGCCGAGTTGCAGCCAGGGGATGCTGGTAACTTCCCCATTAACGGAACATGACCCACCGGCCAGCTCCGCCGCCCGCCCGGGGGTCATACAGAAGCTCAGTAAAGCTCCCACGATATGGCGGAACCACACCATTGGGGCCGTACCTTGCCCAAGTGCGGATGGCGGTGCAGTTTGGCCGGTGGGGGGACGAGGAGGCGGCAGTTCACCTGGCTTTGGCGTTGGAAGGGCCGGCGGCGCAGGTTCCTGTTAGACCTCCCCCAGAGGACCGGGGTAGCTTCACGGCCCTCACCGCCGCGTTGGAGAGACGATTTGGTCAGCGCCTCTCCGCCGAAGGGAGCCGGGAGGAGCTGATGAACTGTTATTGTCGTGGATTTTACCAATACTCTGACATTCGTAAGAGGGGGATCAGGAAGACCAAAGTTTTAAAGTTAAAGACTTTATTTGTCACAGCCAATAGTGACACCAAGCCTGAGTCAAATCTGCAGAGAAGACTGCCACACCCTACTCAGCTCTGTCTTTTAAACCCAATGCACACATGTTTACATCAAACATTCCAAACCCTATAAGGATACCGCTATAGAATACCATACGCATAGATTCTCTCCCTGTTCCCCAAGAACAGGACACCTTGTTTAGTTTGGCTCATGTCCATCTTTGGACATTCAGTCTACGCTTCCGCATCGCACACTTTGTCTTCACACGCACGTTAGACGCAAAGTGCTTTCAACGTAAACATATTAGAAGCAGGGATCCTTCAATCTAAACATCGGTGACTTTCAACGTAAATCTATTGGGACCAGAGATCCTCCAATCTAAACATATGTGAACTCCCCAATTAATTCACACACACACAGCATATTGGCAAGATATTCTTAATAATGTACTGGAAAATATCTCCTATATTCCCCCCTTTGGGGCTTACTAAGCCCCAACTTTTGTGATTACCTTTCAGACCCTTTGTGTCAGTCTCCGTAATACAATCATCTCATTCCATAGTGATATAGTGACTTAGGCGTCAAATACTCCGACCACCAATGTGGCTCTAATCAGAGACCTAGGCCCTCATCACGAGGTACATCGAGATAAACATCTTCCTCTCTGTTCTAATGCCCAATTACAGGAAGGAAGTAAAGATCACCATGTACCTCCACAGTCCTCTGGAGTAAACCTATCTTTGTAGGGAAACCTCCTTTTAGCGGGACTGCCTCTTGTTATATCACATGGGGCTGAACTCATCATTCAATAATCAATGGTTATACAGTAAAAAATGGTTATAATGAGATAAACAAATCAATATGATAAAAATCTAACGAATATATCACAATTGTCATAGCTATAAATGTTATGTAAGCGGCAGCATGTAACTTAATCAGAGCCTTGCATCTTTGTTCCCTCTATAAGTTGTAACATTATGTCCGAATCATCACTCTTCCACAAGACGTGAACATTCCAGACATCATATGAGTATTAAAGAATATATAACACAAAAACATAAAAACACAAAATAATAAGATATACTAAGGAACAACAAAAAAATGTCATCCATGCAAAACAAAATACTTTCATGTCATATTATCATTGTCCACTGAGAACATTGTTCATTCCTTCATTCAATGATCTTCATGTATTGGTGTGCTGTATGCATATGCTGGGTTTTGGGCAGTATTGTAGTTATTTCTTCTTTGTCTTCAGGTCACTGATGTGACTCACATGGAGAGGTTACTAGCACAATCACATGTGAGCCTTCTCGGGAAGTTCAATCGTCTTTCAGAGATTAAGCCTTCATTGGCCCGTACCAATCATCCTCATCATCACCATGGCCGTTCTTTCCCACATACTCCCATTCCAACCTTTTTGACTCAACTATGTCTCCCACTGTGAGGACCATCTCTTTTTCCATCCTAGACGCTATCATGGATCTCAGTATGGGAATACAACAACAAAAAATCAATCCCATTATCATTATTACTACCAAGACTGTCACACTCATTTTCATCAACATGCCTCCCCAATTTCCCAACCTAAAATCCAACCATGAAAACCAATCTTGACCATGTCCTGCGTTGTCTGTCACCTCCTGTCTTAGTTTCTTAAGTTTTTTCATTGCAATTGTGAATGAGCCTTCAGGAGCGGTATTATTTGGGATAAAGGTGCAGCACATGTCTCCTATGAGAGCACATACTCCACATACTGCCTATTTTGCCAAGTCATAGCGCTTGTAGCGTCCAATTGTGCCCCTAAAAGCGGATAACGCATCGTCAGTATAGTTAATAAACATCTGCTGGTTATAATAGATATAATTAATCCATTCTGCGTTCTTAGCCACACCTATTGCTGGTATTATTGCTTCAAATCCTGCTGCTATCTCATTTCGTGCCTTGAATTTATTGGGTATGCCTCTGGGTTGTCCTATACTGTCAAGTATTACATCTGGGTCCGGCTCATAAGCTCTTCTATGCCTGCGTAATTCATTAGTTTCTAGGCTAGAGTCTTCCTCCTCCAGAGAAGGTAATATCACGACTTCCGTAACTGCTTGTACTCTTGCGCATCTCCCTGTCCAAATTGTAGGGAGTGTGGAACGGAGCTTCTTTTTGCCGCAGATCCAAAACTGATCAGCCACCACTTTATCCTGTGCTTGGAATTCACAATCCCGCCGCACTATCATCTGGTATCTTATAAGTCTATCTGCTCTCCGGCCACCTTTTATAGCAGTCCATGCTAGAAACATATAATCTTTTGTAATATTCCAAATCATATCACATAGGTCCTCAGCGTTTACATCACTTTCATAATTTTGGTAGCATTCTAATCCCTTCTCTATGTATGGATCTTCCGTTTCAGGTATTGTTAAATCACTAATTTGATTGGACAGACCTATACCAATGTCTTGACATGCTCTCATGGCTCTTGACAAAGGGTTACTTATCCAATATACTCCAGGTTGGTATGGTCGCCTTTTGCAGTTACTTGATCCTACGTACATCAAACATTGTGCCGAACATGCAATTTTAAAATTATTTCTTGAGTCATTTTTTGTATTCACTTTAAACTCTTCTTCACATAATGTCCAACTATATTTAGTATTTGTTAAGTACAATGTATCTTGGCGATTTCTAGTACACATATAACAGTCCGTTTTTTTTTATTTGTTTCTCCAGTGAATGCCACCCACTTATACCAATTGTTTACTTTTGCCTGTTTATACAACCAGTCTTCAGTTCTTATCACAATTGTATTTCCAAAGGATTCAGGACTGGACTGTCTTGGCGCTCTTGATTTTGAGGAGTTATTATTACCTTTAGCTTCCTCTTTTTCCTCAGGAATAATTGTTTGTTTTTCAAACATCTCAAATTCAAGCGTTGATGATGTAATCCTATCTGTAATAATCTCAGAATTAAATGTTGATACTGTAGTCATCTTTGTAGTACCATTATTCTCTTTTGGGGTCATTGTTGGGGTTATTACCACCTCCGCTTGTATCATTACTGTACGTTTTTACTCCACTCCATAAAGTAGTTTCTATCCCATTTGTGCTCTAAACTATAGCAAGCCAGCCAACGGTTTAGGGACATTAATCTACTATACTGCTCATCATTACCCCTAACAGGTAGAAGGCCAGAGAGAATTAATCGATGCCGACACATCTTTCTTGCGAAGTCACACAGCCTAACTATGTTGCCTTTTGTGACTTCAGATTGTCTCATCCTAACATCGTTTGTGCCGACATGAATTACAATGTAAAATGTAAAACTAGTGTCGGTGGTGGGTGCATTAAGTCTAACTCCGTCCTTACCGCATGCCAGCAACCTAAGATTAGCTTCTAAGTCGGGAGCCCTGGCCCCAGGTAAGCAAATCACGTTGGCTGGCGTGTGTAATCTAACTTTGCGCGTAATAGAGTCGCCTATGACTAGCGATTTCCCCCCCGAAAGAGACTTGCGAGGAGGGTTGCCTGCCTTCGCGAGTGGGGCTGCCAACAGGGAGCCCTGAGCTAAGCTAACGCTACACTAGCACTACGAGGCCGCCTGGCGGGCCCCTTCTCTCCTATCTCAAACCGACAGGTTTACTCCAGAGGACTGTAGGGACCAGAGGACTTTGTAGGGAAACCTCCTTTTAGCGGGACTGCCTCTTGTTATATCACATGGGGGCTGAACTCCATCCATCCATCCATCCATCCATCCATGGATGGATGGATGGATGGATGGTTATACAGAAAAATGGTTATAATGAGATAAACAAATCAATCTGATAAAAATCGAAAGAATATATCACAATTGTCATAGTTATAAATATTATGTAAGCAGCAGCATGTAACTTAATCAGAGCCTTGCATCTTGTTCCCTCTATAAGTTGTAACATTATGTCCGAATCATCACTCTTCCACAAGACATGAACATTCTAGACATCATATGAGTATTAAAGAATACATAACACAAAAACATAAAAACACAAAATTATAAGATATACTAAGGAACAACAAAAAACTATTTCATCCATGCAAAACATATATAATATATATTATCATATATAAATGAGAATATACGAATGATCGAAGTCTTTCTGAAACCCTTATCTATTTCATACTTTCACCATTTCTCAACAGTAACAGTATACAATCTTCATCCCAATTATCATTTCACATCATGTTACAGTTTTTTCTGGAACTCTTTTTACATGTCTCCTTTATGCTGTATTATCATTGTCCAATGAGAACATTGTTCATTCCTTCATTCAATGATCTTCATGTATTGGTGTGCTGTATGCATATGCAGGGTTTTGGGCAGTATTGTAGTTGTTTCTTCTTTGTCTTCAGGTCGCTGATGTGACTCACATGGAGAGGTTACTAGCACAATCACATGTGAGCCTTCTCGGGGAAAATACGATAATGAACAATGGACTTTAGCTGTCATGTTAGGTGAAGACAGGCTATGTACGGAAGCTACCCATAAAAGGTTTGGGACAGTAAACTGTCGGAACGGATCAGTTTGAAATCAAATATCTGGAAAGGAAATGAATATTGGTGTTTGACAGTAACCAATAGAAATCAGTGGGACCAGGCGTCAATAATTAATCCCATGAAGTGAATTGAGGGGAGTTCATTTCCAAGTGTAGAGTTGGAAAAAAAATAGATCTTAACAAAAAATTGAAGCCCCTTTGATATGATACAAGAACAATATAGATACAAGGCTGCTCCATCTGAACCAAAGTAAATCAGAACATAATCTTTAATACCAGTCACTGATAGTCCAGGACCAGTCACCCCAGGTACTACGTGAGGCAGATGTCAACTTTAGTTCTAAATAGAAGTAGATCTAACTTGGTTACTATATAAAATAGATGGAAATTTTAGCCGTCAGTGAAATAGATAGAACCTTAGTCGCTAATGAAATTACAGAGGACTCCAATTACCAAGTAAAACTAAAAAAAAGTCTCAGCTGCTAGTAAACTAACACAAACTTCAGTGACAATTGAATCAAGAGCGATTGTAACTATAGGTAGGAAGAAAACAACGGTTACAAACGAACCAACAAATGTCCCAACAACAAATAAGATAGAAACTACTTTATGGAGTGGAGTAAAACGTACAATAATGATACATGCGGAGGTGGTAATAACCCCAACAGTGACCCCAAAAGAGAATAATGGGACTACAAAGATGACTACAGTATCAACATTTAATTCTGAGATTATTACAGATAGGATTACATCATCAACGTTTGAATTTGAGATGTTTGAAAAACAAACAATTATTCCTGAGGAAAAAGAGGAAGCTAAAAGTAATAATAACTCCTCGAAATCAAGAGCGCCAAGACAGTCCAGTCCTGAATCCTTTGGAAATACAATTGTGATAAAAACTAAAGACTGGTTGTATAAACAGGCAAAAGCAAACAATTGGTATAGGTGGGTGGCATTCACTGGAGAACAAATAAAAAAAACGGACTGTTATATGTGTACTAGAAATCGCCAAGATACATTGTACTTAACAAATACTAAATATAGTTGGACATTATGTGAAGAAGAGTATAAACCGAATACAAGAAATTACTCAAAGAATTTTAAAATTGCATGTTCGGCGCAATGTTTGATGTACGGAGGATCAAGTAAATGCAGCATGCCAGCATACCGACCTGGAGTATATTGGATAAGTAACCCTTTGTCAAGAGCCATGAGAGCATGTCAAGACATTGGTATAGGTCTGTCCAATCAAATTAGTGATTTAACAATACCTGAAACGGAAGATCCATACATAGAGAAGGGATTAGAATGCTACCAAAATGATGACAGAGATGTAAATGCTGAGGATGTAGGTATGATATCAGAGGACCTATGTGATATGATTTGGAATATTACAAAAGATGATGTGGCTCTACTATGGACTGCTATAAAAAGGTGGCCGGAGAGCAGACAAACTTATAAAATACCAGATGAAAGTGCGGGGGGATTGCGAATTCCAAGCACAGGATAAAGTGGTGGCTGATCAGTTTTGGATCTGCGGAAAGAAGAAGCGCCGTTCCACACTCCCTACATTTTGGAAAGGTAGATGCGCAAGAGTACAAGCAGTTACGGAAGTCGTGATATTACCTTCTCTGGAGGAGGAAGACTCTAGCCTAGAAACTAATGAATTACGCAGGCATAGAAGGGCTTATGAGCCGGACCCAGATGTAATACTTGACAGTATAGGACAACCCAGAGGCATACCCAAGAAATTCAAGGCACGAAATGAGATAGCAGCAGGATTTGAAGCAATAATACCAGCAATAGGTGTGGCTAAGAATGCAGAATGGATTAATTATATCTATTATAACCAGCAGATGTTTATCAACTATACTGACGATGCGTTATCCGCTTTAGGGGCACACTTGGACACTACAAGCGCTATGACTTGGCAAAATAGACAAGCCTTAGATTGGTTGCTGGCAGAGAAAGGAGGAGTATGTGCTCTCATAGGAGACATGTGCTGCACTCCTTTATCCCAAATAATACCGCTCCTGAGGCTTCATTCACAATTGCATGAAAAAAACTTAAAGAAACTAAGGAAAAGGAGGTGGCAAGGTAACGCAGGACATGGTCCAAGATTGGTTTCATGGTTGGATTTTTAGGTTGGGAAAATTGGGGAGGTAATGTTGAATGAAAATGGGTGTGACAGTCTTGGTAGTAATAATGATAATGTTGATTGGATTTTGTTGTTGTATCCCATACTGAGACCGACTGATAGCGTCCTTAGGATGGGAAAAAGAGATGGTCTCAATGTGAGACAATAGTTGAGGGACAAAAAAGGTATTTTGGAATGGGAGTATGTGGGAAAGAACGGCCATGGTGATGATGAGGATGAGGGGTATGGGCCAATGAAGGCTTAATCTCTGAAAGACGATTGAACTCCCCGAGAAGGCTCACATGTGATTGTGCTAGTAACCTCTCCATGTGAGCCACATCAGTGACCTGAAGACAAAGAAGAAATAACTACAATACTGCCCAAAACCCCACATATGCATACAGCACACCAATACATGAAGATCATTGAATGAAGGAATGAACAATGTTCTCATTGGACAATGATAATATGACATGAAGGAGACATGCAAAAAGAGTTCCAGAAAAACTGTCACATGATGTGAAATGATAATTGGGATGAAGATTGTATACTGTTACTGTTGAGAAATGGTGAAAGTATGAAATAGTTAAGTGTTTCAGAAAGACTTAGATCATTCTTATATTCTCATTTATATAAGTATTTTGTTTTGCATGGATGAAATAGTTTTTGTTGTTCCTTAGTATATCTTATTATTTTGTGTTTTTATGTTTTTGTGTTATGTATTCTTTAATACTCATATGATGTCTGAAATGTTCACGTCTTGTGGAAGAGTGATGATTCGGACATAATGTCACAACTTATAGAGGGAAAAAAGATGCAAGTCTCTGATTAAGTTACATGCTGCCGCTTACATAACATTTATAGCTATGACAATTGTGATATATTTTTTTGATTTTTAGCATATTTTTGTTTATACATATATTTTATTGTATTTTGATGGGATCCTTTTTTCTTTCTTTCTGGGTGGTGTTGTTTTTTTTTTTTTTTTTTTTTTTTGTTTGTTTTTTCAGAGCACCTCAAGTTGGTTAACGGGACTCAGCGGTGGGTCCGCGATCTAACAGATTTTTTTCTCTTAGCAGTTTGAGGTTTTTTATCAAGGAGTCACGGATGTAGTAGGATATAGGATAATAGCTATTGATTTGGTTTATATTGACTCAATTTGGTGACTAACTACCACCAATTTTCGATATAACCAGTCCTAATCCGCATTCCATCCCATCCATCCATGGGATGGAATGGCTAATGAATGGGGTGGATGGGAGTCAGCCCCATTTTCTGAGTACAAGAGGGAGGCGACCTAAGGGTCGTCCGCTAAAAGGAGGATTTTCCCTACAAGAGTCCCTCCTGGTCCCCTTACAAGTCCTCTTGGAAGTATAAACCTGTCCCACCCGCGTTTGAGGAAGCTCAACAGGATTAGGTTATGCAGGAGGATGAAAAGAGAAACGGGGCCGCCATGCGGCCTGCATACAACATTTACATTTACAATTTAGGGCATTTGGACTTTTATCCAAAGTGACTTACAAAGAGTACATTTGTTAAAGGAGACAGCAATATATCACTGTGGTACATAAAGATAAGAATAGAACATGTTTCAAGCATTCATAGTTACGAACGAGTTTTAGAACTTAGAACGAGTTTCATAATTTCTAGGTTGCCTGCATAATAGCTGGGATAAGAGCAGAAGTGCCATTCCGAGCAAAATCTGCATACGCCTATCCGGCTCAGCTCCCTCTTCACCACAATGGACCGGTACAGCGCCCGCATTACTGCAGACGCTGCACCAATCCGTCTGTCCATCTCCCGCTCCAAGACCCCGAGATACTTGAACTCCTTCGCTTGAGGCAGCAAGTCATTCCCAACCCGGAGGGAACACTCCACCATTTTCCGGCAGAGAACCATGGCCTCAGACTTGGAGGTGCTGACTCTCATCCCGACCGCTTCACACTCGGCTGCAAACCACCCCAGTGCATGCTGGAGGTCACGGTCTGATGTAGCCAACAGAACCACATCATCTGCAAAGAGCAGAGATGCAATTCTGAGGTCCCCAAACCGGACACTCTCCTCACCTCGGCTGCGCCTTGAGATTCTGTCCATGAAGATCACGAACAGAATCGGTGACAAGGGACAACCTTGGCGGAGTCCAACACCCACTGAGAACATGCTTGACTTTGTGCCGAGAATACGGACGCAGCTCGCACTTTGTTCATACAAGGACCGAATGGCACGTACCAACGGCCCCGGTACCCCATACTCCCGGAGTACCCCCCACAGGATTCCCCGGGGACACGGTCATAAGCCTTCTCCAAGTCCACAAAGCACATGTAGACTGGATGGGCAAACTCCCATGCCCCCCCCAACAACCCTGCGAGGGTAAAGAGCTGGTCCACTGTTCCATGGCCAGGACGGAATCCGCATTGTTCCTCCTGAAGCTGAGGTTCGACAATCGGCTGGAGCCTCCTTTCCAGCACCCTGGAATAAACTTTCCCGGGGAGGCTGAGCAGTGTGATACCCCGATAATTGGAGCACAGGCCATATCTATCAGCTGAAAAGTTTTGATTTTTGTTTTCTGTTTATACTTTAAACTTTTACTTTTCAACTTTGATGACGTGCTTTTCGGAATTCTCCAAAACAATAGTCTAGACTGCCCATCTAGAATTGCAGAACATAGAAAGTGAGCGAGCAACATTTGACAGCATCTTTGACGAAACGTTGAAGAGCGTGGGTGAGCCAAGCACATCAACATCGAGAACAACAGGAGATGCCCGCACACATTACAAAACACTACACACCACTGTGATTGACAGCATCCTCTCACAAGTAACCAATCGGTCCAAGGATCATAAAAGACTGTTGTTCTTGGTGTTGCTTGATCCACAACTGTTTGCGCAGTCGAAGCAGTCCTTCCCCGAAAATGCATCTAGATGACAGCTATGGAGCACACTCTGACATGACTAGGCCCAGAACTGAACTGAGGGTGATGTACAGAATGTCAGTTTTTCCAAGCCAAGGGACTTTGTTACAGCATGTCACAACTATAACTTAAGAAAGAGAACAGACGGAGGTGATTGATCGTTTCATCAAAAAGGAATGCAGGATGGATTTTGTCCACAAGTGATTGGTGAGTGCTGCCGTTATTTATGTGTTGTGTGTTGTAAAACTCTTTCCTTTAGTGTGGTGTTATTGTATTATTATCCAATTATTGTCATTTTGAGCAACATGAGTGAACATCTATCTGAAAAGTTGGGTGTGTAATGCACTCATAAGAAATAACAAGGTTTGCATAGTTTCAACATTTGTTGAGCTGTCATGGACTTGTCTAGAAATAACATAGTTTGCATATTGTTTTGACTTGTGCATAGTTTGATGGTGAATGTGTGTTGTTGTGTGCGTGTACGTGTGTGGGAGAAGGCCCAGCCCAAGACTCCACGGCCAATATGGGAGATATTTTCCAGTACATTATTAAGAATATCTTGCCAATATGCTGTGTGTGTGAATTAAGTGTGGAGAAATATAGAGGACAATTAGAGACACACATGTCCACATATGTTTAGATTGAAGGATCCCTGCTTCCAATATGTTTATGTTGAAAGCCACCTATGTTTAGATTGAAGGATCCTTGCTTCCTAATATGTTTACGTTGAAAGCTCTTTGCGTCTAACGTGCGTGTGAAGACGAAGTGTGCAGCGGAAGCGTAGACTGAATGTCCCAAAGATGGACATGAGCCAAACTAAACAAGGTGCCCTGTTACTTGAGGAACAGGGAGAGAATCTATGCGTATGGTATTCTATAGCGGTATCCTTATAGGGTTTGGAATGTTTGATGTAAACATGTGTGCATTGGGTTTAAAAGACAGAGCTGAGTAGGGTGTGGCAGTCTTCTCTGCAGATTTGACTCAGGCTTGGTGTCACTATTGGCTGTGACAAATAAAGTCTTTAACTTTCAAACTTTGGTCTTCCTGATCCCCCTCTTACGAATGTCAGAGTATTGGTAAAATCCACGACATATTTGGCGTCACGAACAGGATTGGAAAGGGACCAGACGGCTGCTTCGTCGTGGGGTGGCGTTCCGGCGCAGGTCACACAAAAGAGTGGCCACTCAACTAAAAAAAAAGGGTAAGCGACGTTCTTACTTATTAGTTATAGAAAATTGTGTGTCCTGAGCCTGGCCCATCCTAACGCCAAAGCAGTAAGTATAAGTGTCTCTCCAAATTTACGAACCATAGTATAACCCGTGTAAGAGGGGTAAAGGGTGGACCTGGGATGAATGACAGTGCATGCACTAACCCATAACACTCTGTGATATGTTAAATTGTTGCTTTTGAAAACCCTGTGGATACCATTGTGATAGTAGAATTAGAAAGATACTATGCACTGAACGGACAGGTCTCTAGAGAGAGGAGAGAGGAATTAAAAAAGGTGGGAGGGGAGCTCTCCATTCCATCATAGGTTAAGTTTGTGACTATGGTAAAACAGTAAAGCGATAATATTAGGTACAGTAATACTACGTAGGCGAGTTGCGAAAATGCGTACAGAAAGACTACGGTAGGCGACGTACATTAAGATCCTATGTGGGCGAGATATGATAAGCATACAGTAAGACCACGATAGGCAGCGTACAGTAATACTACGTAGGCGAGTTGTGAAAAGGCGTACAGTAAGACTACGGTAGGCGAAGTGCGATAAAAAAGAAATTGAAAATAAGTTAGCGCTTAGAAGCTGACCAGTTATTTAAATTGACGATTATGGGAAGGGTGTTAAGAGTAAAAAACACTGTGTGGTCATTTTTGTGCATTGTTAAGTTGTGTGAGTGTTCAAAAAACATTCTCTGAGTTTTTTTGTAAAAGAATATTAGAGATTGATGTCATTTTCATTTGGATTGCATTCCAGTGTTAAATGAGTGAAAGTGCATTAAATACACCAATTGTTGAATAGCTAGCTTGTAAAGGTCCTTACTTGTTTGTTTGAAAGTCTGTGCTTGTTTTATGTTATATGTTAGTTGTTGTGTGTGTTGTCGGTGCAGGACACCGCTAGGTTGTGTCGGCTCGGTGGTTCAGAGAGACTGGTGGGAGATTCGCTGAGACAAGCCAGGACTATAGGAGGGCGTGTCCCGGTGAGAGGAGGTGGACTACATGATAAAGTCCAGCCCCTGTGGTTGGAATCAGTGGGAGAGGTAAAATTTAAATAAAATAAGATAAAAGAGTAGTTATTATTGCTCTCTTTTGATAATATGAGTAGATGCGAAGAAGGGTAGATTGATTGAAGAATTCAAGCATTGATATAAGTAGTGAATGATATATTCATTTAGTTATTTCTCTGTCAAAAGCGTTTATAAGGTATATGTGTTCTTGCATTTAATTCACAATACCAAGTATTAATTAAAGTCGAGTAAAGAGAGGAGCACCCCAAGTGTTGGAAACCTGCACTGCATGTTGTAGTCCAGGAAGTTGTCAGAGTATCAGTTTTCTTCTTCATTGATGAGAACAGTTAAAGAAACAGATAAAGGAAACAGTGCCCCTAGTGTCCAGTTTGCAAATTATTTTAGTTTGTACAAAAAAGCTAATGCTAATGCTTTGTGTTGAGATAAAAACATAGGGTTAGACAAAAGACATTCAAGTTAATCTTATATTAGTATATTTAATCATAGTGTGTACTTTTAAACTATTTGGACTTCATAAAAAGTGTAGAGAAAACCTGTTTATCTATGAGGAAGTAACAAGCATATTTTAGATGATAATAAATAGATGATTTAATTGATTGATTTTTGGATTGATTTTCTAGATTGATTTTCATTTAATCGATTGATTTTTGGATTGATTTTCGAGATTGATTTTCATTTAATCGATTGATTTTTGGATTGATTTTCGAGATGATTTTCATTTAATTGATTGATTTTCTGAATTGATTTTCATTTAATCGATTGATTTTTGGATTGATTTTCTAAATTGATTCTCATTTAATTGATTAACATTTTTTGGATTGATTTTTAGTTGATTTAAAGTGAGGTTTCCTTATTTGATTTTTGATTAGGATACTATAGGTAAGATCCTTAATTGATTCAGTTCCACATTATAGAACTGGTGAATAGAGAGAAATAATTTCTGTAGCGGTTCATTTGGAGGCACACAATTAAAAATTAGAAAGCTCTTTAATATAAAGAGTAACCATGCCATTATCAGCGGTAGAAATGTTGTGTAAAAAGAATCCGTTAAATAAAGATGAGATAATAAAGATCTCAGAAAAATGGGAGAAAAGAACAGGGAAAGCAGGAACTAAATGGCCAAAGGAGGGGACATTTGATGTGGTGGTGTGTGAGGAGATGGAAGTAATGATGAAAAATCACAAGCTTAATAAAACAGGAAAGAAAATAATAGAGAAAAGGGAAAGAGAAAGGATAATACTATCCATGTTTAAGAAGGAAGGGGAAAATTGGAGACGAAAAGAAAAAACAGAAAGGGAAATGTTTAATAGGGATAAAAAATTAGAACCAATACCCTCTAAAGTGTGGCCACCACCCTACGACACAGGATTATACCCACTGATATCAGGAACAGTAGACATTAAAGGAGAGGTAGTAATGGATGGTAAAGGAAATAGAGATAGAGGACCGAAATTGGGACCACACTTACACATGGATTGTTACAAAGAAATTAAGGGAGCGAGGCAAGAGTCGGACAGTGATAGTGACAGTGACAGTGATGAAGAGGTATGTAGCCAGGAGGGAGTCCCGCCCGGAGGTAATAGAAGCCTCCCAATGGGAGAACTGCAGAAAGACATTAGGAAGTCTCAGAGGAAGAAAAAGGCACCAAAAAGTTACCCAGGAGAATTTCCTATTCTGGTTAAAGGACAGCAAGCCCACTATGTCCCATGGGGCTCGCAGGACTTGGAGGGAATAATATCTAGACTCCCTAATATAAATAATGGAGCCTCGAAGTGGATTAGGATGTTTGAGGAATTTACAGTGGGAAAATTAATGGCGGTGGGGGACCTAAAGGCTTTGTTGGCAAGAGTTCTAGGTCTCGCAAAGATGGAGGGTATACTGCAAAATGGGGGTTTGATGCACCTGCTGGATGAAGGTCTTGATGGAACAACGTTTGACACCTATCGATCAAATACATGGGCGGCACTTAGAAGAGAGTACCCAACCCATGTGGACCACAAGAGCCTGAGGGGCCCCACAATCGGTGACACAGAGAATCCTGCATCCTACCTGCAGAAGCAAGTCATGAGATGGAGAATGGAAACAGACAGAGACCCAGAGCGAGATCCGTTGGTCTCGATCTTGTTCAGAGCCTCCATAATAGAGACAATGCCTAGCTCAATCCGGAGCAAGCTAGAAGATGTGGTGGGACTGACTTCATCAAAGTCTCATAAAGAGTTCAGTGATCATCTGGTCCATGCAGTGGACAGATACCGTCAAAATGAACAGAAAATGAAAGAACAAAGCGGAGAGGTGCAGAGAAAGTTATCTCAGCTCCAGTTGGAAGAGATGACAAGAAAAGACAAAGACAAGAAAAAACAGGCGGTTGTTGCAGAGCCAGGCACAATGACGCCCATCGTCCAGCAGGTCCCGCCTCAGATGAACTTGTCACAGGTTCCACCACAGGTGCCCCCTCACCTGGTACAACAGCCTCAGAGCCAAGGGTCACCCGCCCCACCCATTGTTAATGTATATACTCAGAACAGAGAGCAAGGTGCAAATAATAGGTACAGACAAAGGCAGAATAATCAGTACAGAGGACCACAGGGTCAGTCTGGATATGGCCAAAGACAGGAGCCACCCAACCAGCCCAAAGCGTGTTGGGAATGTGGTCAGGAAGATCATTTTCGGAGAGATTGTCCAAAACTCTTTTACCCCCCAGGTCAGCAACAGCAACAGAGAGGACAGGGACAGCAAAGACAGGGAAATTATAGTCAGAATAGAGCAGGACCCTGGATGGGTCAAGGGTACTAGGGGTGCCCAGAGAATCCACAGGGGGAGGGTCAGCATGTAGCAATCACGAAACAGGCTGATGAGGAACCAATTCTGCAGGTTCTAATAAATGATAGAGGCACCCCAATGATGGCTGATACTGGAGCAACTTACACATGTGTAGGTTCAAAATATGCCTCTCACCTCCCTATGGCAGAAAAATGTGTCAAAACTGTAGGATTCTCGGGACAAACGCAGCTAATACCTATGACAGCTCCAGTAACGCTAAAACTGCACGGACGTGCAGCTAAACTACCCATCTTGGTATCAGACACCACACCGGTCAATCTAATAGGAAGAGATGCATTATGTAAATTAGGAATGCAAATATTATGTACACCCCAAGGCATACTGATTGAAGCTACAGGGTTAGTACCTCAAATGATAGTATCAAAGCCAGACGCAGCAAACGTCTATTGGATAGGAGACATTCAAGAGCAAGTAAATGTAACAATGGGGAAATGGGGAAGTTACATCAGGGCTCAAATCCCTCAGGCAAGAGAGTCAAAGATAGGATATCATTGTACTCTAATCTATGATCCAAAACAGGACCTAGAATTGGAAATAGAATGGCAAAGGAAAGTTGCAGGTAAAAAAGCAACAATAGAATCACAGTACATAGTAATTGGACCACAAGGTGCAGCTATGACAGCACAAGATACAGATCAATCTTCAGTTTCCCTGTTCTTTTCTCCCATTTTTCTGAGATCTTTATTATCTCATCTTTATTTAACGGATTCTTTTTACACAATATTTCTACCGCTGATAATGGCATGGTTACTTTTTATATTAAAGAGCTTTCTAATTCTTAATTGTGTGCCTCCAAATGAACCGCTACAGAAATTATTTCTCTCTATTCACCAGTTCTATAATGTGGAACTGAATCAATTAAGGATCTTACCTATAGTATCCTAATCAAAAATCAAATAAGGAAACCTCACTTTAAATCAACTAAAAATCAATCCAAAAAATTATCAATTAAATGAGAATCAATTTAGAAAATCAATCCAAAAATCAATCGATTAAATGAAAATCAATCTCGAAAATCAATCCAAAAATCAATCAATTAAATGAAAATCAATCTCGAAAATCAATCCAAAAATCAATCAATTAAATCATCTATTTATTATCATCTAAAATATGCTTGTTACTTCCTCATAGATAAACAGGTTTTCTCTACACTTTTTATAAAGTCCAAATAGTTTAAAAGTACACACTATGATTAAGTATACTAATATAAGATTAACTTGAATGTCTTTTGTCTAACCCTATGTTTTTATCTCAACACAAAGCATTAGCATTAGCTCTTTTGTACAAACTAAAATAATTTGCAAACTGGACACTAGGGGCACTGTTTCCTTTATCTGTTTCTTTAACTGTTCTCATCAATGAAGAAGAAAACTGATACTCTGACAACTTCCTGGACTACAACATGCAGTGCAGGTTTCCAACACTTGGGGTGCTCCTCTCTTTACTCGACTTTAATTAATACTTGGTATTGTGAATTAAATGCAAGAACACATATACCTTATAAACGCTTTTAACAGAGAAATAAATAAATTAATATATCATCCAGTACTTATATCAGCGCTTGAATTCTTCAATCAATCTACCCTTCTTTGCATCTACTCATATTATAGAAAGAGAGCAATAATAACTACTCTTTTGTTATTTTATTTTATTTTTATTTTTACCTCTCCCACTGATTCCAATCACAGGGGCTGGACTTTATTATTTTTTACCTCTTCCACTGATTCCAACCACAGGGGCTGGACTTTATTATTTTTTACCTCTTCCACTGATTCCAACGACAGGGGCTGGACTTTATCACGTAGTCCACCTCCTCTCGCAGGGACACGGCCTCCTATAGTCCTGGCTTGTCTCAGCGAAGCTCCCACCAGTCTCTCTGAACCACCGAGCCGACACAACCTAGCGGTATCCTGCACCGACAACACACACAACAACTAACATATAACATAAAACAAGGACAGACTTTCAAACAAACAAGTAAGAACCTTTACAAGCTAGCTATTCAACAATTGGTGTATTTAATGCAATCCAAATGAAAATGCCGTCTATCGCTATATTCTTTTAAAAAAAACTCAGAGAATGTTTTTTTTGAACACTCACACAACTTAACATCGCACAAAAATGACCACACAGTGTTTTTACTCTCAACACCCTTCCCCTTTATATTCGTCAATATAAATCAGAGCTGAAGTAAGCTTCTAAGCGCTGACTTATTTTCAATCTATTTTTTACCGTATTTCAACGTACTGATCTACTGTAGGTTTACCATACTTCGCTGTACTAGCCTACTGTAGTTTTACCATACGTCCCCCATTTTTACCGTATTTCAACGTACTGATCTACTGTAGGTTTACCATACTTCGCTGTACTAGCCTACTGTAGTTTTACCATATGTGGTATTACTGTTTCACCATTTCACCATAGTCACTAATGGACAGCTCCCCTCCCACCTTTTTTAATTCCTCTCTCTCTCTCTCTCTCCCTGTCCGTTCAGTGCATAGTACCTTTCTAATTGTACTATCACAACGGTATCCACAGGGTTTTCAAAAGCAACAATTTAATAAATCACAGAGTGTTATGGGTTAGTGCATGCACTGTCATTCATCCCAGGTCTACCCTTTACCCCTCTCTACATGGGTTATACTATGGTTCGTAAATTTGGAGAGACACTTTTACTGACTGCTTTGGCGTTAGGATGGGCCAGGCTCAGGACACACAATTTTCTATAACTAATAAGTAAGAACGTCGCTTACCCATTTTTTTGTTGAGTGGCCACTCTTTTGTGTGTCCTGCGCCGGAACGCAACCCCACGATGAAGCAGCCGTCTGGTCCCTTTCCAATCCTGTTCGTGACGCCAAATATGTCGTGGATTTTACCAATACTCTGACATTCCGGAGATCAGGAAGACCAAAGACCAAATTATTATTGCTATTGCTGAGATCAGGAAGACCAAAGTTTGAAAGTTAAAGACTTTATTTGTCACTGCCAATAGTAACACAAAGCCTGAGTAAAATCTGCAGAGAAGACTGCCACACCCTACTCAGTCTTTTAAACCCAATGCACACATGTTTACATCCAACATTCCAAACCCTATAAGGATACCGCTATAGAGTACCATACGCATAGATTATCTCCCTGTTCCTCAGTAACAGGGCACCTTGATTAGTTTGGCTCATGTCCATCTTTGGACATTCAGTCTGCGCTTCCGCCTTGCATACTTCGTCTTCACACGCACATTAGACGCAAAGAGCTTTCAACGTAAACATATTGGCAGCAAAGATCCTTCAATCTAAACATAGGTGGCTTTCAACATAAACATATTGGAAGCAGGGATCCTTCAATCTAAACATATGTGGACATGTGTGTCTCTAATTGTCCTCTATATTTCTCCACACTTAATTCACACACACAGCATATTGGCAAGATATTCTTAATAATGTACTGGAAAATATCTCCCATATTGGCCGTGGAGTCTTGGGCTGGGCCTTCTCCCACACACGTACACGCACACAACAACACACATTCACCATCAAACTATGCACAAGTCAAAACAATATGCAAACTATGTTATTTCTAGACAAGTCCATGACAAGCTCAACAAATGTGAAAACTAATGGGCGAAACCTTGTTGATTTCTTAATGAGTGCACTTACACACCCAACTTTCAGATAGCATGTTTCACTCATGTTGGCTCAAAATGACAATAATTGGATAATAATACAATAACACCACACTAAGGAAAAGAGTTTTACCAACAACACAACACATAAAATAACCGGCAGCACTCACCAATCACTTGTGGACAAAATCCATCCTGCATTCCTTTTTGGATGAAACGATCAATCACCTCCGTCTGTTCTCTTTCTTAAGTTATAGTTGATGACATGCTGTAACAAAGTCCCTTGGCTGGGAAAAACTGACATTCTGTACATCACCCTCAGTTCAGTTCTGGGCCTAGTCATGTCAGAGTGTGCTCCATAGCTGTCATCTAGGATGCATTTTCGGGGAAGGACTGCTTCGACTGCGCAAACATTGTGGATCAAGCAACACCAAGAACAACAGTCTTTTTATGATCCTTGGACCGATTGGTTACTTGTGAGAGGATGCTGTCCATCACAGTGGTGTGTAGTGTTTTGTAATGTGTGCGGGCATCTCCTGTTGTTCTCGATGTTGATGTGCTTGGCTCACCCACGCTCTTCAACGTTTCGTCAAAGATGCTGTCAATGTTGCTCGCTCACTTTTCTATGTTCTGCAATTCTAGATGGGCAGTCTAGACTATTGGTTTTCGAGGGGGAGAATTCCGAAAAGCACGTCATCAAAGTTGAAAAGTAAAAGTTTAAAGTATAAACAGAAAACAAAAATCAAAACTTTTCAGCTGATAGATATGGCCTGTGCTCCAATTATCGGGGTATCACACTGCTCAGCCTCCCCGGGAAAGTTTATTCCAGGGTGCTGGAAAGGAGGCTCCAGCCGATTGTCGAACCTCAGCTTCAGGAGGAACAATGCGGATTCCGTCCTGGCCATGGAACAGTGGACCAGCTCTTTACCCTCGCAAGATTATTGGGGGGGGCTATGGGAGTTTGCCCATCCAGTCTACATGAGCTTTGTGGACTTGGAGAAGGCTTATGACCGTGTCCCCCGGGGAATCCTGTGGGGGGTACTACGGGAGTATGGGGTAGCGGGGCCGTTGGTACGTGCCATTCGGTCCTTGTACGAACAAAGTGCGAGCTGCGTCCGTATTCTCGGCACAAAGTCAAGCACGTTCTCAGTGGGTGTTGGACTACGCCAAGGTTGTCCCTTGTCACTGATTCTGTTTGTGGACAGAATCTCAAGGCGCAGCCGAGGTGAGGAGAGTGTCCGGTTTGGGGACCTCAGAATTGCATCTCTGCTCTTTGCAGATGATGTGATTCTGTTGGCTACATCAGACCGTGACCTCCAGCATGCACTGGGGTGGTTTGCAGCGTAGTGTAAAGCGGTCGGGATGAGCGTTAGCACCTCCAAGTCTGAGGCCATTGTTTCTCTGTCGGGAAAATGGTGGAGTGTTCCCTCCGGGTTGGGAATGACTTGCTGCCTCAAGCGAAGGAATTCAAGTATCTCGGGGTCTTGGAGCGGGAGATGGACCGACGGATTGGTACAGCGTCTGCAGTAATGCGGGCGCTGTACCGGTCCGTTGTGGTGAAGAGGGAGCTGAGCTGGAAGGCGATTTACAGGTCCAACCCTCACCTATGGTGACGAGCTTTGGGTAGTGACCGAAAGAATGAGATCGTGGATACAAGCGGCCGAAATGAGTTTCCTCCACAGGGTGGCTGGGCTCAGCCTAAGGTGAGGAGCTCAGACATCCGGAGGGAGCTCGGAGTAGAGCCGCTGTTCCTCTGTGTCAAAAGGAGTCAGCTGAGATGGTTCGGGCATCTGATTAGGATGCCCCCCCCGGGCGCCTCCCTTTAGAGGTTTTCCGGGCACGTCCAACTGGGAGGAGACCCTGGGGCAGACCCAGAACCCGCTGGAGGGATTATATATCTCGTCCGGCCTGGGAACGCCTTGGGATCCCCCAGCAGGAACTAGAGAATGTGGCTGGGGAGAAGGAAGCCTGGGGGGCCCTGCTTAGCCGTCTGCCACCGCAACCCGGCCCCGGATAAGCGGATGAGAATGGATGGATGGATGGATGTTGCGCAATGGATAGAGTCACTGTCAAAATCCCTGGGGTAGTCCATAATGTGTTTGAACACCTCCAACAGCTCTGTCCTTTTTTCACACACTGTGCCCACTAACCTCAAACTGAAGTTCCATCTTGTTGGAGAAACTCGTGGCAGTCTTTTGTCACACAACTCGTCCAGCAACTTTGTGCATTTTGGTGAGCATGAGAAAAAGGCAGCCTGTCCTCCAAGATGTGCGAAAAAGACTAGCACTCTTTTATTTTGGCTGCCCCCTGCGAAATTACAAGATGTAATGTATGTGCATAACAATGCACAAATAGCGCCTGGGGAATTCATTCTTTAATAAGAGCCTGCACCCCATTAATCCCCGATCCCAACACAGCAGTCCCATCGTAGCACTGAACTATTACTTTTGATTTGCATTCATAGCTGTCTAAAAAGTTAACAATAGCTGTAGGTATGTCATGTTCACGTTTGTTCTCAGTAACGTCCTCAAATCTCTCCTTGACACCATGGTGAGTCATATACCTGATGACGAGTGACATTTGGGCAGCATTGCTGACATCCGTGTTGTCATCGACCATGACTGTGACGTTGTTGGCTTTGCTAATCTGCTATTTGATTATTATTACAGTATTGTGGTTGTTCTGAATCTTACCAGATGTGCCATTAAAAACAGTAGCTGTGGCCAGGTGACAACGTAGGACAGCATCATATTCTGACAGTGAAAAGTAGTTCCAAGTAATTCCCCTGATTTAACATGCCTTTGTTGGGTCCTCTAAAAGGCAATTCCTGTTGTCCCAATAACACCACACAGTCGATGACGCTTCAGTATTTCCCAGTTCTTCCTTACCCTCTTATTATGCAGGCTTATCTCAGTCTTCCTCTGCTCATCCAGCTGTAAATCCACTCTTGTGTCCCCAAAGTCTTCAAATTTACCGTAGCCATCAAATGTCTATCAGAGTTCTGGTGTTTGTTGACTGCCTTAGTGAAGGTGTTCAGCCTACTAAAACCAGTGCTGCTTCATGGACCACTGTCTGTGCTGAAGAGCAAACATGGCCTGCAAAACAGTTTTCTTTTGGCACTTGCTGTGAGCCAACATAGTTAGCTTCAAGTGCGGTCAAGTGCCTCAGTGGTTCCCCACAGGCAGGCTCTACCTGTCAGATGATTGATGGTAAACGCCACCTTGGCCTTTTCGGAAGAGAACGTGTCCGGTTGAAGGGCGAACAGGATGGAACAGTTAGTTAGAAATGGGTTACAGTCTTCAGTGTGGTATTTCAGGATTCCCACCCAGGGTTCAGGAGCTGGCCATGGGGACGAAGGCGCGGGAACAGTGCAGTAGCGGACCCACCGGTGGAGTTGGCGGGGTTATGGTGTTTGTGAGCCGTTGAATCTGCACTGCCATGGCATTCAACGCCTGCTCTTGATTTGTCATTTGTCCTGCTTCGGTGGTGGCAGAAGTAAACCTGGATTCATTGCTGCTGGAGGGCTATTCTGGGGTCTGGAGTGAGTTGCTGCCTCAAGCGAAGGAGTCCACGAGTGAGGGCAAAATGGAGCGGGAGATGGACAGATGGATTGGTGCAGCGTCTGCAGTAATGCAGGCGCTGTACCGGTCTGTTATGGTACAGAGGGAGCTGAGCCGGAAGGCAAAGCTCTCGATTTACCAGTCCATCTACGTTCCAACCCTCACCTATGGTCACAAAAAATAGCTGACCTTGACGGTTCCCTTTTAAACAGTGATGAGACCACATTTACAAACTGCTCAATCATTATACATACACCATATTCTGTATGAGAGTTTTATACATTTGACGAAGTATAAGACTATAAATAAGAGAAACAACTGCATCAACTCAGGTGCCCATGTGTCACCAGACATGCATTTTTGGTTCCCGGAACCTATAGGACACCTCAAAAAGATTTACAATCTAATGCTCATGCCTTTAGTCATGTTTTAGCTGTTTCTAGGGTTGACTGCACATGATGCATTTTGTTATGGGAAAATACAAAATCCATGAATGTGAGACCAGCGAGAGGGCCAGTATATTGTGTTGCATGTGTGTTGTATATTGCATGTATGTGTCAGCACGACACATACATGCATGCACCCACACACATAAGGTTGTGGGCAAAAATTGTAGGTGTGTCAATCATCTTTGCGTACATTGAATAAAAGTAACATTTTTCAGTCTTGCTCATTCTTGCCGCCCTCACCTCTGATTTGCTGGCTTTAAAAGGTAGAGCGAGGGCTTGCCAATAAATCTATTAGACATCCTTCTTCTCCTCCTCCACACACCATTGCCTCCCTCATTATCTGACATATGGTAGACGGAAGATGGACGTTTGAGAACACACAGGTAGCATGGTAGACCAGCATCATAGCAATGAAGAATGTAAAAAAAATCCAGTTCAAAGTTTTAATTGTAATGCTGGAAAATGTTAACATTAAGGATAAGAGATAAGATAAAACTTTATTAAAAGACAGAGCTGAGTAGGGTGTGGCAGTCTTCTCCGCAGATTTGACTCAGGCTTTGTGTTACTATTGGCAGTGACAAATAAAGTCTTTAACTTTCAAACTTTGGTCTTCCTGATCTCCCTCTTACGAATGTCAGAGTATTGGTAAAATCCACAACACCCGCTACTGGTCAGCAGTTACAATCTGGCCCGTTCCTGACTCCCACAAGCAACTGCAATGGTTCCTCGGGTTTGTCAACTTCTGGCTGAGAGGAATTATGACATTGGCAACCGGGAACTGCTAGCTGTGAAGTTAGTACTGGAGGAGTGGCGGCACTGGCTCTTGTGGTCTGGAAAGACCATATAATAATAATAATAATAATAATAAACTTTATTTATATAGCACCTTTCAAGACAAGAGTCACAAAGTGCTGCACATGATAAAATACATGATAAAACAGTAAGAAAACAATCAACCAAGCAAATTAAAGTGCTGCACAAGATAAAATACATGATAAAACAGTAGGAAAACAATCAACCAAGCAAATTAAAGTGCTGCACAAGATAAAATACATGATAAAACAGTAGGAAAACAATCAACCAAGCAAATTAAACAAGGAAGGACAACATTATCAGAACATAAAACGTAATTAAATAGTACATATTAAAACTAAAATAGACAGGCAGAACAGTGAGAATGATTGAGGAGAGGTTTAGGATGAAGAGAGGGGGAAGGCTTTCGTGAACAGGTAGGTTTTAAGATGGGATTTAAAAGTTGGGAGGGTATCTAGTTGGCGAATGCTCTTGGGAAGGGCATTCCACATTTTAGGGGCGCGAACGGAGAAAGCTCGTTCTCCCTTGGCAACAAGATGGGACTTCTTGGGCACCTCAAAGAGAGCCCCATCAGAGGACCTGAGGGCACGGGCAGGGTTATAGGGGGTTAGGAGGTCAACAATATATTGGGGGGCAAGGCCTATTCTTGCCTTAAAAGTTAATAGGAGAATTTTAAAATCAATTCTAAAAGCAACGGGGAGCCAGTGAAGGGAAGCTAGGACTGGGGTGATGTGGTCTCTTTTTCTTGTACTGGTCAGAAGCCTGGCGGCAGCATTCTGGACCAATTGCAGGCGGGAGATTGATTTTTGGGTTAGGCCGGTGTATAGTGCGTTACAGTAGTCTAAACGTGAGGTGATGAATGCGTGGATTACTTTTTCAAGGTCGGGTACAGTTAAAAATGATTTAATTTTAGCTATGTTTCTTAGCTGGAAGAAACAGGTTTGAACTACTCTCTTAATTTGAACATTAAAACTAAGGTCCGAATCAATAAAAACCCCAAGGTTTTTGGCCACAGTGGTGACGTTCGAAGCCAGGCCATCTAGGCTACGTTTTAAAATGGCAGTGTCGCTTTCAGGGCCAAAGAGAACAATCTCAGTTTTGTTGGAGTTAAGCTGCAGGAAGCTTTGGGACATCCAACAGTTTATGTCCTGGAGGCAGGCCTTTAAGCCGTCTAGGCTGAGAGGGGAGGGTGATTTGATGGGGACATATATTTGGGTGTCGTCTGCATAACAGTGGAAAGTGAGGTTGTGGTTGCGTATGATGCCACCCAGTGGAAGCATGTATACAGAAAAAAGGAGGGGACCAAGTATGGACCCTTGGGGAACACCACAGGTGAGAGGGGCTATGGAGGAGGAGGCGTCACCAGAGGTGACGGAGAAGGTCCTGCTGCTAAGGTAGGACCTGAGAAGTTCTAGGGCGCTGCCCTGCAAGCCGACCCAGGTCTGCAGGCGGTTGAGGAGGATAGAGTGGTCCACCGTGTCGAAGGCAGCACTCATGTCCAACAGCAGCATTATAGTGCAGACACCGGCATCAGTGGTGAGAAGGAGATCATTTGTGACCTTTACGAGGGCCGTCTCGGTACTGTGGTGGGCTCTGAAACCAGATTGGAATTTTTCAAATAGATTATTGGAGTTCATAAAGGATTGTAGCTGGGAGTAGATGACTTTTTCTAGTACTTTTGACAGAAATGGCAGTTTGGAAATTGGTCTGTAATTTTGTAGTTCGGATGGGTCCGAGTTGGGTTTCTTTAGAAGTGGTTGAACTACGGCGTGTTTGAAGGCGGTAGGGAAAATAGCAGTGGATAGGGAAGTGTTAATAATGGCAAGGATATGAGGAGAGACTGTGGGGAGTACTTCTTTTAGCAGTTTGGTAGGTATGGGGTCCAATTGTGAGGTAGAGGATTTCATTGAGAGAATAATTTTGTCTAATGAGAGAGAGGTGATAGGTAGAAAGTTAATTAGCTGGACTGAAATAGCTGTGGTGAAGGAGAAAGGGTTATTGTTAGGGGTAATCTGGGCTCTAATATTGTTAATTTTATCCACGAAGAATGTAAGAAATGCCTCACATTTTTCTTGGCAAAATTGAATGTTATGGGTAGGGGCGGGGTTTGTGATTGAGTCTATTACTTTGAACAGAGTTCTGGAATTATGGCTGTTTTTGGTGACAATGTTGGAATAATAGTTTGCTCTGGCAATCTTAACAGTGGAATCATAGTCCGCCATGAGGGATCTCAGGATGTCACGGGAAATGTGCAATTTATCTGCCTTCCATTTCCGCTCAGCCTTTCTACAGAGCCTCTTTAAGAGGCGCGTGTCCTCATTTAACCAGGGTGACCCTGTTTTGTGGGATTTCACTGGTTTGCGGGGTGCAATCTGGTCGAGGATAGCGATGGATGTGGTGCTAAAGTAGTCAACTAGCTCGGCTGGATTTTGAGGAGGGGCATTTTCTGTTGGGGGTAGAGCAGAGGACTGGAATAGCGCTGAGAAATTAGGGGCAGTAGTGGAGTTAAGGACACGGGTAAGACGGATGGGGGGGGCGGGGGGGGGGGGGGGTGGATGGGCAGGTTGAAGACAATGGCCTTGTGGTCCGAGGGAGGGAAGTCGGTAATTTTTAAGTTGGAGGGAAGCACACCCAGGGTTAAAACAAGGTCAAGGGTGTGACCTTTGTCGTGAGTGGGTTCATTTATGGATTGGACCAAATTAAAGGAGTCAATCAAATTCATAAAATCATTGACTAACGGGTGTGATGGACAGCAGACATGTATGTTCATATCGCCAAGAATAACTAGGTTGTCAAATTTGGGGTTATGATGGACAGAAGCTCAGCAAATTCATGTAGAAAATGGGCGTTGCTCTTTGGGGGTCTATAGATCACAATACAGAGAACGGGGATCTTACCGTGAATGATAAAGCTGACCATTTCAAAAGAGGTAAAAGAGCCAAAAGAATTTACAGGGGAACATTTAGACGAGACCTTATATATGGCTGCTATTCCACCACCACGACTGCCCGACTGCCGCGGTGCATGGAAAAATGAGTACATAGGGGAGTAGCTTGAATCAAGCTAACAGTATCTGTTTGCCAGGTTTCTGTTAACAAGAAGAAATCCAATTTATTGTCCAGTACAAAATCATGAACAATAAAAGATTTATTTGTAAGGGATCGAGGATTTAGTAGACCAAATGTTAAGGGTGTGGGGAGAGAGGAGGGGGCTGGAGGTGGTAGTGGTTTAACAACAATCAAGTTTTTGTAATTAATGCAGCATAGTGGTTGTGGAAGAGGATTTGACGTCTGTATGTTAGCCGTTAGCATCCAGCTGCCCAGTCTGTTCAGGTGGAGTCCATCGGGCCTGTAGAATGAGGAACGGCTCCAAAATAGATTAAAATTGTCTATAAAATCAATGTTAAGGGACTTACATGTTGACTGGAGCCAGGTGTTGAGGCTAAGAATCCTGCTAAAACGCCCCATCCCACGGGATAGTGATGGAATTGGGCCGCTGATGAAAATGGATTTCCCACAGTCTTTTAAAATGTTGAAAAGGTGACTAAAGCCTTTTTTTGTCAGTTCAGACTGTTGGAGAGCAGTGTCATTGGACCCTACGTGAACTATCACCCGACAGATGGAGGACGCGAGTGAGCCGAGCAGACCGGGAAGTTTTTCCAAAACACGCTGAACTGTGGCTCCAGGGAGGCAGTGTGTGGTAGCGTTAAGGAAGCGGACATTTCTAATGATTGAATCCCCCACTATCAGTGTGGTCGGGGGAAAGAGGGGGCGAGGGCATGAGGATTGTGTGGTCGTGAGGCAGGTAGGTGCAGCGATCCTCTGCTGTGCTAGAGCAGATGGATGTGATGGTGAGACAGCACCAGAGCTGGGAGAGCAACTCACCGCCGGCACCGGGCGAGGATGGTCAGAGAAGTGCCGAAGTACGGCTTCCTTAAGCATCCTCCGTCGGGTAGAGGAGGCCGCCAACTGGGAGGATGGTCGCTGATTCTCCACAGTTGAGCGGTAAGCCTCATGAGCTCCAACAGCGCCAGCCGCAGTCAGAGGAGGAAGGTCTGCGGGGAGAAGCGCCTCAGCGGAGTCCGTCACCCCGGCACGGTCGGGCACCAGTGGTGGGAAGACGGCGATGTCAACAGGCGCTGCATTCAGGTCCGGATTCCGACAAGAAGGGGCTATCGAAGCAGGGACATCCGTCAAACAGACCGGAGAGTCAGCCGACGACAGGACCTCATCAGCCAGGACAGCATAGCGGTTGAAGAGGTTGAGGCGAGGGGGAGAGGCTGAGCCTCTTTTGCTACCCCGTACCACCACCTCAGCCCAGCCTGCTTTTTGGCCCGGTGTGGAGCAGGACGTGGGGCGCGGACAGGTAGCTGGGTCCCACACCACTGTGTCCCGAAGAGATGCACCAGGCGACGCCAACTTCCTGGACTGGTCAGCTATCATGAAGCCGGACAGCAGAGGGAGACGACTCGTAAAACTGGACAACAGAGAGTCTTTCTTCTGAAGCTCATCCGAAAGCTGTCGGATGTCCTCCTTAAGGTCAGCTATCTTTTTGTTTGCCATCTTCAGGAGTTCGCTGTCCGCATAGGGCACTGCAGGCATTATAGGTGCTGAGGTAGTAGCCATTAGCCTAGCCGTCTCAGCTAGTTAGCTTAGCCGCCGGCTAATAACAATAACAGTAGACCTGTCACGGTCACCACAGATCTTCGATCTAGCTATATTGTGTATTTGTTGGTCTTTCTATGAACTTGGAGTATATGACAGGCCCGGCGGTCTCTTTTTTTCACTTGGTTCAATTCCTCCCTCTGCTACCAACCGCCATGCCAGTTCATGGAGGGGGGGGATTCTGTCACAGGGTCCCAGCCCCCCTCTCAGCTCCCTGCAGGGTCACCACCCTCAACTGGGAGATCGAGAAGAGTGTGTGGGCCACCACCGTGAACCAACCCTGCCCCAGTACCAGCCCTCCTGATCGCCTGTTCATTCCCCCGGACCTCAGATCCGACGTACTGATGTGGGCTCATGCCTCCATGTTGACCTACCATCCAGGGATCCAGAGGACCCTCAGTTCACGTCCATCTTCTGGAGGGAGTTCTGTGACCTGCTTTGAGCCATGGTCAGTCTGTCTTCCGTATTCCACCCCCAATCGAACGGGCAGTCAGAGCGTATGAACAAGGATCTATGTTGCATGGTCTCCCAGAACCCCTTGTCCTGGTCTCCAAAATTGCTGTGGGTCGACCAGCCTAGCTCCATTTCAGTGTGCCTATGATTTTCTCCCTGCTCTGGAGGGAGAGGTCTCCTGCCCTTCCGTCCAGTCCTTCATCCGCCACTGCCGCCGAACCTTATGCCCCTTTTCCACCGTCACGGTACGGCGCGGTACGGCACGGCACGGCACGGCATGGTACTTTTCGGGTCTGTTTCCATTACAACTGAGTACCATATAGTACCTCCTCGACGTGAGCGGGGTCGTCATAACACGGCTGCGCGAACTGCCGTGACGTCATTTACACCGCGCCAAGCCACGCACAAAACCGGAAGACCAGAACAACAACAACACAACAAATAAAATGCTTTAACATAAACCCAAACCAGTTTACAGTATGTATTTAGTATGACAATGCATATAGAAACCAGAACAGACCATTTCTTAAGGACATCAAAGCCTTTATTATTATCACACAGATGCGGGGGTTCAAGCAGTGCTTAACAAGATACACTAGAGACAACTAAAAGTACAGTTTCCAACAAGAAAAAACACATTATCACAGTAATAAAAAAAAACGGAAACTTGATGAAACTTCAACTCCATGACAACACGAGGAGTCAATAGCTGAACCATGATCCTCCCTACAGAACAGCTCATTATTAAGCCTTGGCTGTAATCCGTGTTCTTCACATGTTTGATAAAACATGAAAGAAGTGCGTTGGCTGTCAGATGTTACATTTTGCTGGCTAAATGTTTGCTCTTCCTATATCGTCAATACGAATACGACCTGACCTTTTTATCAGAAGTAAAAATATATCTCCGATCACACAACAAATCACAGAAGGTATATACGAGAAAACTACAAATGATGGTTCAACAGTTTTATTTTTTTTCTTGCGTTATCATTTTTTCATCAGTCAGAGTTTGATAAAAACCTCAATTTCCTTAAGAACCACCATCACAATATTAAGTAATAAACCTCCAATCGCCAAGTTGTTCCATCCATCATGCCTCAAGAATACAACCCTCAAGAATGCATTTAGTAAACAACCAAAAGCAACAAGTACAACAACATCAACATTAGAGTCTGTGCCTCCATTCCAAAAAGGATGATAAAAAATAAAATAACAAAAAATAACTTGTTTTGCACTGGTCAGGTTCCCCTTTCAGGACAACAAGCTTAGCTACAACCTTCTGCCAAAGTCCTCGTCCTCAGACCCACCGTAGGAAGTTCAAACCCTTGATACGTCGTTCTGCTTGCCAAAGAGCACTTATATATTTCTTTATTAACTCAAGAGGTATTTATTTTTGAAATTCCAAACAACATTTCTCTCTCTCTTGAAATATATTCCATTTGATCGAACCATCTCCAGGCCCGGCGATTTGCCCCACTTCGACCGTTGTGGTCTTTTATGGCCCGGTAATCGCTCTTCATTTTTTTGAGCTTATCCCGGCATTGCTGGAGGGTACGGTGGTACCCATGATTGGCCATCAGCTGGGCGACTTCTTTAAATACTTTTTCGTTCCGGGTTGTGCCGTCGAGCTCCCGCTGTATCCTCTCTTCGGCCACCAAAGAGAGGAACGTCTGGACCTCCTCGACCGACCATGGCGTGGTTTTTTTTGGTGAGCTCATTTTTAAAAGTCAGGTCAGGCTTGGAACCAGGGCCAGATGTGATACCAAATAGTACCTGATATCAGGTACTACGTGCTAGTGGAAACACGCAAATACCGCGCCGTACCGTGCCGTACCGCGCCGTACCGTGACGGTGGAAAAGGGGCATTAGTCAGAGCACAGGCTTCCCTCCTTCGCTCTGCTGAACGCACCCGAACGCCCACCTACCTGGTCAGCCAGAAGGTGTGGCTCTTGACAAGGGACCTTCCTCTCCGGGTGCAGTCGCAGAAACTGGTTCCCCGATTAATCTGTCCCTTCCCCATCCAGAGAGTCATCAACCCGGCTTCGGTGAGGCTCCATGCGCATGGATTATACATTTGGCCCCAGATGTATGAAGGCTCCCTTGATGGATAATGATGACTCCCTTTTCAATATGTTATAACAAATATATAGAAATAGTGTAACATATTAGTCTAATATTTAAAGTAATCGCAGGTTTATAGAGGGGCCTCAGGTAGACCAGGTTGTGATCTGATTTGCCCAGAGGGGGGAGAGCCTCCTTAACATTGGCATACAGCAGGTCCAGTGTTTTATTTTCCCTGGGTTTGCAGTCCACAAACTGTTTGAATGTGGGCAGGGTTGATGTCAGAGTGTCATGGTTAAAATCACCCGATATTGATATGAACGCGCTTGGGTGCAGTCTCTGTCGGCGCGCAGTCGCAGAGTTGATGACGTCAGCAGCCCGCGACGCGTTAGCTGCGGGAGGAATGTAAACAACAATAACAATGGACTGGGTAAACTCTCTGGGCAGGTAGTATGGACGGAGACTCACTGCCAGCAGTTCGATGTCCAGGCTGCACACACGTTCCTTCACTGTAATGTGTCCAGGGTTGCACCATCTGTTGTTCACGTAAACAGCAACTCCTCCTCCTTTCTTCTTGCCGCTTTCGTTGCAGCTCCTGTCCGCCCGCACCAGCTGAAAGCCGGCTAAGTCCACTACAGTGTCCAGAACATTGTCATGCAGCCATGTCTCCGTGAAGAACATAACAGAGCCCTCCCGAAACACACTCTCGCTCCTTGTGAGTGATGTTAACTCGTCCATCTTGTTCACCAGAGATCGTACGTTCCCCATGACGATGGACAGGAGATACAGTCGATATCTTCTCTTCTTTAGCCGTCTTCTCCTCCCGGACCTGCAGCCCCGGTATTTCCTCCTCAGCTCCCTGGGGATGTCGGGTCTCCCGCCGGCCCCACCACACAGTCGGAGGTTCAGCAGCTGATCTCTGGTGTACACAATGGAGCCCTGCGGCGCGTCCGTGTCCGCCATGCCGGGCGTCAGGCACAGTAAATTTACAATAAAAATAGCGACTAAGAACAGAGAAAGGGCTCGCTGAGCCATCTTGTTCGGCTGTACAAATAACGTATCTTACTAATTAAATAATAAGAATTCTAAAACAAGTAGGTAAAGATAGAAAAAAAAGTTACAAAAGTAAAAGATCGCTCAAGCAACTCTGGCAGACAGCCGCCCGAGACGGCGCCCGAGACGGCGCCCGAGACGGTTTGTTCTGACTATGTGTGAAGTTTTCTGCTATATTATGAGCATACTACCTTTGCACCCCTCCTAATAGTATTCATATACATAAGGTCAAAGAGTTTTGCTTCAACTACAAGGCAGGAAATTACATCATTTTAATCACATAGTGAAAATTGATGGAAAAAACTGTTCATTCACAGGTTCACAAAAAGGTTTTATTAATTCTGTGTGTAACCTCTTCATCAAGGATAACATTGTTTCATCTTGGTATCTACTAAAACTCACATAAACAAATGATTAAAACCATTGGCTTGCAATATGTTCAAGCAAAGCCTGGAGAAATAATGTACAGTATATGATGCTAAAAACATTCAAATTCATTAGTTTTTTTTATTAACATCCACAACATTCACAATTCTTTTTTAATTAAGTCCGTTGTTGCTATAAAACTTTCAAAAGGCTGTACCATTCCCTCTACCTATCCTCCAGCAATAAATATACATTCATCATAGCAGCACTACAACATATTTGTTCTCTTGTGTATGTATTCCTGGCACCTGTCACATGCCAGATCTCGTGTCTCGCTCAACTCGTATGTGTTCCGCAGCCTCGCAATGAACCAGATGGATCTTTGTAGATCTTTCCTAAGATGCTATTTTTCCATTTCAATTAGGCATTTTTGTACTGTGTGTTTCTAGTTCATAATTCAAATGTATTGTTCATACATCATGTGTTGTTTTTCTTTCACCATTAGGCCTGCTGCAGTTCTTGAGATGATAATAATAGACATAGTCTTGTTTGGGGTGGAATGTAAAATGAATCAGGAAATGTCTTTCCAGGTGTTTGTCTTGTAGCCACTTTGGTTAAAGAAAACAAAATGGATTGAGTCAATTTTATTTGTATAGCCCTTAAACAGTTGCAGTCTCAAATGACTTTACAGGCCACATGATTATGGGCCATGTGATTATGACACCCCCCTAGCCCTAACCCTAAGGGCAAGAAATGACTCCCTTAATTAAAAAGGAAGAAATCCCGAGAAGGTAGAAACGATACATGGAACAGTAATATTGTGGAGTGATGGGGTGCTGTCTGGAGAGCAAGCTGTCAGGTGGGATGGCCAGGTATCCAGTTATGATCACAGCAACACCCTAAAAAGTGGAGACAGTATGATGGTTAGATGGAGTATTGTGGACAGGGAACATACAAGCAACCTCTACCCTAATACCTATCAGCAACCAGGGTAGGCTAGTGCTGACAGCGTGTTGATTGTGCTGTAATTGGAGGTGAGAGGCACTCCTAGCAGCCAATAGCAAAGGTAAAGAGGTGGGTTTTAAGTCTAGGTGTGTTCTGGACCCAATTGCAGCACAACAAGGGAGACGGTTGGTAATGACGTTTATTAATGACAGATAATGTTCAGGTTAGCAGACAACACCAGTGACGTTGGAATGGGGACACAGGTGACGTTGGAACAGGGACACAATTGACGTTGGAATGGAGAACAAAGCACTCCCACACAAACCCCTCGTTTTTGGCAAATTTCGGGTGTTCAGATGAGGCAGGTAGCTCGTGGACAGGCAGGATCAAAGAATGGAATTCCGGGGATCCCGACAAGGTCCTTTCTTCAGCCATGTGGGGGTCTGGGGGAGGGAATCCTCAGACTCTCAGACAGGCTATCTTGGACCTGTTGACTGTTGACTCTGGAGAGAAGGAAGGTGGGGTGGATGCACATGGTGCGCAGGAGCTGGAGCCTTATGGCCACCGGGTTGATGATCCTATGGATGGGGAAAGGGCCAATGAACCGAGGATGCAGTTTCTTTGACTCCACATTGAGAGGAAGGCTGACTGCTCCAAGCTGGGCGCAGAACTCCCTCCAGAAGACTGGGGACCCTGGTTAGAGACCACATCAATCGGAAGACCATGGAGCCGGTAGACATGGAGCAGGTTCGCCTGTGCAGTCTCCTTTGCCGATGGGAGTTTGGGCAGGGGCACCGTTGACTAAAACGATCCACCACAGCGAGGATGGCTGTCTTGCCGTTGGATGGGGGGAGACCTGTGACAAAGTCCAAGGAAATGTGGGACCAGGGGCAAAGAGGCACAGAGAGAGAACAAAGGAGAACGCCAGGGGCCTGATGTGAAGGCTTGTGCCAACACGCAGGACAGGCGCCGACAAACTCCCGGGTGTCCTCCTCCAGGATGGCCCACCAGAAGCATTGAAGGAGGAAGTCCTGGGCCCTCTGGATCCCCGGAAGGCAGGTCAACATGGAGGCGGGGGCCCATACGAGTACATCGGATCTCAGGGCCAGGGGAACGAACACGCGATTAGAGGGGCAGGTGCTGGGACCGGGTTGATTCTCGTTGGTGGACTTCACTCTCTACTGTATCTCCCAGATGAGGATGGCGAATGAGTTCGGACCCTGTGGTCAACTCATCTCTCTCCGTAAACTGATGTGACAGGGCATTGGGCTTGACGTTATGTGACCCAGGTCGATAGGAGAGGCAGAAGTCGAAGCGGTTGAAGAAGAGGGTTCACCGGGCCTGTTGAGACTTCAGTCTTTGGACGGTACAGATGTACTCGAGGTTCTTGTGGTCAGTCCAGACCAAAAAGGGTTGCTTGGTCCCCTCCAAAGCTAACTTGGCGGCTAACAGTTCCCGGTTGCCAGGTATGCCAAGAGAAGAAAGCACAAGGGTGAAGCTTCTGGTCCACGGCCGCCGTCTGGGACAGGAGCGCCCCTACCCCCACATTGGATGCATCCACCTCCACGATGAACTGGCGGGCCAGGTCGGGAACCTGGACGATGGAAGATAAGGTGAACCGGATCTTGAGATATGGAAAGCCGTCTCAGCCACCAAAGTTCAGCTGAAGGGCACCTTGGAGGAGGTGAAGTCTGAGAGGGGCGGCAATGGTGCCGTAGCCTTGGATGAAACGGTGGTAGAAGTTGGAGAACCTAAGGAACCGTTGCAGTCAGGAACAGGGCAGGAGTTAACCGCTGACACCCTCCCTAGATCCATCTGGATGTTCCCCTGCGACACGATGTAACCCAGGAACTAGACCAACGGAACTCACACTTTTCAGCCTTGACGAAGATGGAATTCTCAAGGAGGCGCTGAACACAGAAGGCGCTGTGACACAGAAGCCATTCGTACCCCAGGATCAATGTGTTGATGAGGGTGACCAGTTGATGAGTTGATGAGATTCAAGATTCAAGATTCAAGAAGACTTTAATTATCCCGAGGGAACTTATCGTGCAGCATACAAGTCAGAAAGAACACAGGGGAGAAATATACACCACACAATATACAGTCTAAGGAGGGACTGCATTGAAAAAACAAAAACAACAAACATGTATCAACAATCAGCGTTTGGCAGTATTGTAGGCTGTCTGCATGGTAAATATTACCAATAACTACAGTGAGGTAGAGAAGGTCTACACTGTGGAGTACGTTGTCAGCAGGTGTTGGTGGATACATTATAAGGTGACCAGTGGTAAAGTGATAAGTGATAAGTGATAAAGTGATAAGTGATAAAGTGATAAAGTGCAGGATTGCTGGAGTGATGTGGCTGTAATTGACCTTAGCATTGTGTACCATTAGCATGGTATCGTGTGTTGACCTCAGGTCGCTGTGTCTCCCTTGTTCCTCTCACGCCTGAGGTGGATGCATTGTACAGCCTGATGGCAACCGGGATAAAGGAGTTCTTGTGGCGTTCTGTTGTACATTTGGGTTGGATGAGTCTATTACTGAATGTGCTTTTATATGAGGTCAGCATTTGGTGGAGAGGGTGGAGGTTGTTGCCCATGATGCTATGCATCTTGCGCAACATTCTCCTCTCCGCTAACACCGCCAGGGAGTCCAGTTGGACCCCCAGGACCGAGCCCGCCTTCCTGACTATCCTACTGATCCTGTTGGCGTCAGCTGACCTCAACCTGCTGCCCCAGCATGCAACCCCATAGAATATCACACTGGCTACGACTGACTGGTAGAACATCTTTAGCATGGTGTTGCATACGTTGAAGGACCTGAGCCTCCTCAGGAAGTAGAGTCTACTCTGGCCCTTCTTGTACACAGCCTCAGTGTTCTTGGCCCAGTTTAGTCCATTGTCCAGGTGAACTCCCAGGTATTTGTAGTCCTTAACAATGTCCACGGGCACGCCCTTTATGGAAATGGGTGTGGGGGGGATAGTCTTCTTCCTGCTGAAGTCTATCACAATCTCCTTTGTCTTGGTGATGTTGAGCTGCATTTCGTTCAGCCCACACCACTCAACAAATTTGCTCACCCAGCCCCTATACTCCTCATCCCTACCCCCAGTGATCTGGCCAACACATGCAGAATCGTCCGAATACTTCTGCAGGTGACAGGTCTCCGAGTGGCATCGGAAGTCAGAGGTGTATGCTGTGAAAAGGAAGGGTGAAAGCACAGTTCCCTGGGGGGCCCCTGTGCTGCTGACCACCTTGTCCGACACACAGTCCTTTAGTCGGACAAACTGTGGTCGGGCTGTCAGGTAGTCCGTAATCCAGGAGACCAGGGAGAGGTCCACCCCCATCTTCATCAGCTTACTTCCCAGCAGGTCAGGCCGGATGGTGTCGTATGCACTGGAGAAGTCAAAGAAGCATATTCTCACAGTGCTATCGGGTCTGTCCAGATGGGTGTAGGCCGTGTCGAGCAGGAGGATGATGGCGTCATCAACACCCATCTTCGGCTGGTAGGCGAACTGTAGAGGGTCCAGTGATGCGGTCACCATGGGCCGAAGACTTGACAGGACCAGCCTCTCCAGGGACTTCATCAGATGGGATGTCAGCGCCACCGGTCTGTAGTCGTTGGGGGTGCTGGGGCACACCTTCTTCGGGACCGGGACCAGGCAGGATGTCTTCCACAGCACTGGCACCCTCTCCAGTCTCAGGCTCAGGTTGAAGATGTGCTGCAGGACACCCCTCAGTTGGACGGCACATGTCTTGAGGACCCACGGACTGACGCCGTCAGGACCAGCGGCCTTGCCTGGGCGGAGTCTGGTCAGCGCCTTCCTCACCTGCTCTGCCGTGAAGGAAAGAGGGTGCGAGAGGGGGAGAGAGGGGTAGGGAGGGGGTGAGGGGAGTGGAGAGGGGGGGGTAGAGGCAGAGGGGGAGGGGGGGTGGTTGGGGGAGGAGGTTGGTGGAGAGGTGGGGTGATTGGGGGAGGGGGTTGGTGGGGGGGGAGGGGGTGAGGGGAGTGGAGAGGGGGGGTGGTTGGGGGAGGAGGTTGGTGGAGAGGTGGGGTGATTGGGGGAGGGGGTTGGTGGAGCGGTGGTGTGATTGGGGGAGGGGTTTGGTGGGGGGGGGGGGGTGAGGGGAGTGGAGAGGGGGGGGGGAAGTAGAGGCAGGGGGGGAGGGGGGCTGGGTGGGGGAGGGGGTTGGTGGGGAAGTGGGGTGAATGGGGGAGGGGGTTGGTGGGGGGGAGGGGTAGCAGGTCCGGAGGTGTGGAGAGGGGTCGTTAAGGCGGAGCCGGGGGAGGGGGCAGCCGGCACCCTCACATCGAATCGGAGTCGATGAGGGTGACCAGGGCCTGGGGACCCTGTGGCAGGAGAAATCTGGCGTGAAGCCGGGGTCCTTGCTGGGAGGAGGGACTTGCCAGGACGTTGCTCACCAGTACATCCCCCATTACTGGTGAGCCCTGGCTTTTAGTGGACAGCCAGAGATGTCGTGGCCAGGCTGGGCCCAGGAAAGGAAGAGGTTGGACCGCCGTTGACGGTCCCATTCAGATGGCGAGAGACCGGTAAGCCCAATTTGCATAGGTTCTGCCCCCCCTGGTTGTGGCTCTGCAACAATGGTGGGGAACCCCCATGGATGGACCCAGGGCAGATGGGTGAATGTCTCGTGTCTCCTCTCCCGCTGCCGGTCCTGGATCCGTGAATACATCCAGGTAGCCAGTTCGATCACCCCGTCCAGTGTGGAGAGAATGTCGCGGGACACCAGTTCATCCTTCATGTACAGGATGGGCCATACAAAAGTATATGGCGTAATCTGCCAGCATCTGGTTCCCCTGACACAGGCTCAACAGGGTACGAGCTGTGATCCTCTCTGCCAAACACTGTGCGAAGCCCCGTGGCGAATGATTGGAAGGACCTGCAGGTGGTGGTCCATCTCTCCTACTCAAAGGTTCCCCAAAGGCAGGCTCTGCCCGTCAGGTGATTTATTATAAATGCCACCTTGTATTCTTCGGAGGCAAACGTCTGCGGCTGAAGGGTGAACCGGAAGGAACAGTTCATGAGGAATAGGTTACAGCCTTCAGGATCCCCAGCATATCGCTCCGGGGTTCAGGAGCTGGCCATGGGGACGGAGGCACTGGGGCTGGCGGGGAGGGAACCACCGGTGGATTTGGTGGGGTTATAAATCATGATTTGCCGCCACCTGTCCTGCTTCAGTGGCGGTGGCATCAAACCGAGCTTCATATTGCTGTAGGGCCGGCCTCGATGAGCTCGAGGCAGCTCGGTGACAAGGAGGTGTGCGTTGGAGGTGAGAGCCATTGACGTTGGAATGGGGACACAGGTGACATTGTGACGGGGGCACAGGTGACGTAACAGAGAACAAAACACTCCCATACAAACCCCTCGTATGGGAGCAGTACCGGCAGGGTAGATGTGGAAGTCGTCGTTGTGGTGGTAGCGGGGTCCCAATCGGGCGGATAATCAGCTGGGCAGAAGTATCAGGAGGTAGCAGGCAGACGGATGATCGGGGACAGGCAGGATTGGGAAACCAGGAAGCAAGGTCATAGTGGAGGACAGGAATCAAGGTTGGGAACAGAAGGCTTTTGGCATACCCTGGGGGTGATCAGACAAGGCAGGTAAGTCGGGGACTGGCAGGATCGGCAACACATAATCAAACAGAGGATTTGCTGAAGAGTCTTGCATACGTGAGTGAAGATACAATCTGGCAGTGAGTGTATGAAAAGGCGTTTACGTATGGAGGGTAATTGACGGGGAAACAGGTGGAGGTGATGAAGCTGATGAAATGGCTGATTAAATGTGAAGGTGGAAACTCACAGAGTGCGAATCATGACACTAGCCTTAAATAAACTCCTCAAAAAAAGTTCGGAAACGTTATTTCGGTCGATTATTCCTCCCCTTTAATAATACCAATTGGTATTGTATTTTATATCGTTGGAAAGCCTGATTAGTCACCTTTACAACGAGGTACAACTTGTAAGGATCATGCATTCGTGGAATGAGCAACACAGCTAACCGTGTGGGTAGAGGCCCAAAAAAATGTGCCAAAATCCCCTGCAATATTCTTCTGTTGGTATTCACTCTCGTTTTGAGCTTCAAGTGCAGGCAGGTGTATGCCAGTCACAGGTGTGTGTCTGGCACCTGATTGGCACCTAATTGACAGCACTTGTGTGCATGGGTCCTGCAACTTTGTTGAGTTTGTTTGTGCTCCAAGCATAAACATGCCACGTTTGTCCCTTCAGGATAAGGCCCGTGCAATAGGGCAAGTGGAAGCTGGTGTTCCGGTACGCAGAGTGGCAGCATTATTTGGTGTCAGCCCTGGTACCATTTCCAAACTTAGGACCAAGGTCCGTGAGACTGGTGAGGACAAAGACAGACCACGAAGTGGCCGTCCCAGGAAGACAACACCCCAAGAAGACCGGTTCCTCACCCTTGCTTCACTGAGGAACCGTAGGCTTTCATCCAGAGATTTACAGGCAAGATTTGCACAACGGTACCACAGACAGATCTCTGATCAGACGGTGAGGAACAGACTGCACATGGCTGGTCTTCGTGCTTATAAGGCTGCCAGGAATCCTGCAATGACTTCACAGTCAGGCCCGTTTGCGCTGGTGTCGACAGCACCGACAGTGGAACCTAAGAATGTAGGGCAACGTCATGTTCAGTGATGAATCAAGGTTCTGTCTGCGGAAGCTGGATGGCAGTGTCATGGTGTGGGGCGGTATCTCTCTCACAGGCAAAACAGAACTTGTCATCATTGAAGGCAATCTCACTGCAGTGAGATATCGGAATGAGATTCTGGAGCCAGTGGCGATCCCATATCTCCAGAATCTGGGACCTAACTCCATCCTCCAGGATGACAACGCTCGCCCCCACAGAGCCAGGATCATCACAGAGTACCTCCAGAATTTGGGAGTGGAGAGGATGGAATGGCCTGCCGTGAGTCCAGACCTCAACCCAATTGAACACTTGTGGGATCAGCTTGGGCGTACGTGCCAGAGTGACCAACGCAACCATGTTGGCTGACTTGCGGCAAATCCTGGTTGAGGAATGGGATGCCATCCCACAGCAGTGTGTGACCAGGCTAGTGACCAGCATGAGGAGGAGGTGCCAAGCTGTTGTGACTGCATATGGATCTTCCACACGCTACTGAGGTCCCTGACAGTGTAAAATGAATAGTGTAAAAATAGCCAATATGTGTTGTTTTTTCCTCATTACTGTGGGTGAGTGCAATCATCCAATCCACCAAGCAACTCAAAACGAGAGTGAATACCAACAGAAGAATATTGCAGGGGATTTTGGCACATTTTTTTGGGCCGCTACCCACACGGTTAGCTGTGTTGCTCATTCCACGAATGCATGATCCTTACAAGTTGTACCTCGTTGTAAAGGTGACTAATCAGGCTTTCCAACGATATAAAATACAATACCAATTGGTATTATTAAAGGGGAGGAATAATCGACCGAAATTACGTTTCCAAACTTTTTTTGAGGAGTTTATATCAACAGAGTCAACCTCCCTGATTACAGGTGGCAGACAGATAGGGTGCTTGATAAGAGAACGCCTGCTGATATTTCCTGCTGATTTTTTATTAACTTTTGGAATCGATAGAAGGCCAGCCCCTGAAGACCGGAGGGGCTGAGAAGTAAAATAGGAAACAATAAGGTCCTTCAGGTACGATGGTGCGGACCCATGCAGGATCTTCTAGGTAGGAAGTATCACCTTACAATCTGATCTGGCGTTTATTGGGAGCCAGTGAAGGGAAGTGAGAATAAGAGTAATGTGGTCGAATTTTCTAGTTCTTGTTAGAAGTCTATCAGCAGAGTTCTGCACAAGCTGGAGGCTTTTCGTAGTAGAGCTTGGTAAGCGAGAGAATAGTGCATTACAGTAATCTAGTCTGGTTGACATAAATGCATGAATGACTCTTCTTCCACGGCGGATAACATTGGTCTAATCTTAGCAATATTTCTAAGATGAAAGAATGCAGTTCTGGTAATACTTTTCACATGCTGATCAAAATAAAGCATAGGTTCGAACAGGACACCAAGATTCATGATGCAGGGGCTTTGAGCGATAGTAGATCCCTCAAGGCACAGTGTTGCCTGTTCTTAGTGATGGTGGTACCAGTCGTCCAGTCGAAGTTGTTGAGCGGAGCGCTCAAGCTGGGGTGTTGTGTCTGACTAATGTTTGGAGGTAGGTAGGGGCAGTTCCGTTAACAGTATCTTGTACCAGTGTCTTGAAGCTAATGATTTTTTTTATCTCTCCTATTGATACTATATTATTACCAGAACAACTGGCAGTGAAATGGCAGTAATTTTCCTGATTTGCTGTTGCCATAGAGACCTGGATTTGATCTCTGGCACTTGCATGCATGCCAGGGGCACTGTATTTATTTTACTTGTATTGTATTTTATTTTCAAACATGCTGTGTCTTTAATGTTGTTTCCAGTCAATACTGGAGTGCTGGAATGATTTATGATCCTTTTACATCAGGCACATAAAAAATACACATCATGTCAGTGTAAAACTGGAAAAAAATCTGTAAAATTTCAACTGTTCATCAGTATTTTATGCTCCTTCATTTCACCCAAGATTCTATTTATAGAGCGTTCCTGAATACATCCATGTCTTGGAGACGTTAGTTTGTGTTGGTTCCACTCTTCTGGAGAAAGTTGGTGTCCAACGGCATACCATCACGTTATCAAAGCAACATAAATAGGCGATGTAATTCTTCCATTACATGGTCACTGTTGAACATGATCTATCACTCTATGAAGCGAATGTGCAGCATTTTCCAAAAAGAATCACAATCTAAAACCGATATTATTTTAGCAAAATGTCCTATATATTTTGAGGATTCAGTTTATAATGGAGTTGTACTTTTAAATCATGTGTAAAATAGTGTACTGAACGGCTGTTCGCGGATGAGGGACTTATAATAAGTGGGTGCGTCTCAGTGTGCATTTGGAGCATTCTTACATCCATGTCTTGGGGATGTTTGTTTTTTGTTTTTTTTGTTTCTTGTTTTCTGTTTGATATATCAAACCAGTAATATGATCCAACTGCATACCGTCATGTTATCAATGCAACCTATGTTCACCTACCACAGTGCAAGTAGGCTTGGAACGCTGACTGCAGACAGCGATTATAGGTCCATGGATGTAGTTTACCACTATGGCTGAGGACTGTTGAGAAACATTATTTCCTACAAGGTCACTTTAGATCATAGAGCACGATTAATCTGCATACTTTTTTTTCTGCATATTTTTTTCTGTAATTAATTAATCACGGTTTACTTTGACAGCCCTAAACATACTGTAGCATAACCTTGCCAATACAAAGGCTAAGGATCTGTGAACACAGACAATACTGAAATGCTCTGTCCATAGACTATAGGTCTATGTAAGCTTTTTCTACAGTGACAGTCACTACTGTCTATCAGAGACATACAGTAGATGCTCCATAAATGTATGCTTAAATGTTAGTTCTCAAAGTGCATTCTGTTATGGTACAATAAATACAAAAAACTTGAGCTTTTTTATTGGGCTTATATCAAGATTGCTTAGTAGTAACACTGTTTGTCTCTTGAGGGAGAGAGAGCAGAAGAGAACAGAAAAAACATCCGTTCCCTCTCTGCTCTCTCCCTATGTTTCTACACTGAAAGGCTGAAAGATGGAAATGAATGGGAGTTTTCGAAAATCTAAATTGGCTCATACAGAGGCAGGCGCAGTCAACTCTAAGGCGCGGTTGCTTCAAAGACGCCTTGGCAAAGTGTGTCGGGCAAAACAGCATGTTGCACCTGTGGAGCAGGGTTGCTTGTGCAATTGGGCAATCAAATATGATTAACAGAAATTGACTTTCGATTAGCATTTGAATAATGTGGTGACCTTGAATTATATAGTTCATCATAATTAATTACTGCCAATATCAACCATTCGTCTGCCATTGCCATCTACCGGCATAAAAACAGGAAGGAAGTGGTAAAGTAGCAAAGCCCGCCTTTTGCCTGATTTGATTGGCTGCCTGGGCCAGGTGTGACAATAGGCATGTTCCGATATAACAGTGTTAATTTCGTTAACGAAATGTTTGACGAAAAATATGCATTAACGACCTTTTTCCCATGACTAAGACGTGATGTTGACGTGACGAAAACGGATCTTTGAAAATAAAAACTGTGACTAAATCTATTTTTACTTTCGTTGACGAGACGAGACGAGACAAAAATGTTAGTGTTAACGTTAACGGACATTCAAAATTGAATGAATTATTAAAGAGTTTGATTCCAAAACGCGATAAGCGCCATTTAAAAAAATATATCGTTTCCGCAAAACGCGACAACCGGCTAGTTTCTCTGCATTATATTATTATATTATTATATTATTATATTATTCCCTTTCTTTCCAAACTGTGATAAACGCCACGGCAGATTTTCAGCAGACTCATCCGCTCGGCCAATCACAGCGCGCCATTCCCATGACTTAACTAGCCTAGTGACAGCTGTCCTGTCAGAGACAACACACACACACACACACACACACACACACACATATCCTAAGAGATTTTAAGCGAAATTATTCATTGAATGAAATAATGGTGGTCGCTAGACCTTATTAAGTCGCAGAAGCGCCTGGTCCTGTTAAACTTTAGTTGAATGAGCGTAGAAAGACTGGACGTTTTCTTGCACACACACACACGCACACACACAGACACCAATAAGACGGACTGTAGTCACACTTATCAACTCATTGCTGGTGATCTTGATCAAATCGTCCAGTCTTTCTACGCTCATTCAAGTAAAGTTGAATAGTTAATAAGGTCCAGCGAGGAGGAGGGGGGGGGGGGGCAGGCGCGCATTGTCGGGTTTTTATCAATCAGATGAATGCATCAAATCGTCGCGCAGTATGTCGATCTATGCAATACATCATTAGACGGATACCCGGTCTGTTGTTCACAGCAGTTCCGATCATCTTATTTTTTAAATGTGACTAAAACTAGACTAAAATTGTATGAGTTTTCGTCGACGAAAACTAGACTAAAACTAAGAAGGATAAAAATGACTAAATGTGACTAAAACTAATATGCATTTTCGTCTAAAGACTAAGACTAAGACTAAATCTAAAATAGCTGCCAAAATTCACACTGCGATATAGGGTACTTTTCCTTTTTTTGGTGAGAGGCTTTTTTGTTTTTGGCTACACCCACACATTAGCTCCCCTTGGCGTCCCGTACCCACTACAGGGACCTTCGAGAGGCTTACCCACGGAGTTCAAATGTGACGTAATTAGTTCCGCGACACGTTTTGTCTTACGCAATCATTTAGCGCCGGTTTTGACCGTGACGTCAGTGAAGCGACGCTTAAAACTGACAGACGCGGTCTTCCTTACACTTGTATCCATCGTCTTACGTCTTACAACTTAACTTTACTGTACTTTGCTTTATCGTTCTAGATCGATCTGCTTGTCTCCGTCTGCTTGTTTTTTAAAAAAATTTAAATGGCGCTGTTTATATGTTGTGTCGAGTTCTACCCACGTCATACCCCGCCTCAACCGTATCCAATCAGCGTCGACTAGCTACAAGCGGCCCAGAAAAGTACTAGCCCTGCTTCAGGGACTAACTAACTGAGCCGCTCAAAAGGCCTCTCACTGGTGAAGTTGGGCGGATCCTGGGCGGAGCCCCTCTCCAAACCACACCCAGCTCACTAGAGGGAAAAGTACCCTATATCGGAACGCGCCTACTGACAAGTGGTGCGAGTTTGTGCCTTGTGCTGAGAAGTTGAGAATATTTGTACTTTATGTGTGCGCCTAAAAACGTTCCAAAAACGCGGCGCACACACTGGATAGGAGCACGTGCCAGGCGCAAACTACCACAGGAAATAATGGTTTTGGTGGTGACACATTTCTAGCGACATATCTCTGTGTGATCGTGGCCGAAACAGATGTTTTCACAGTGTGTTTCACTTTGACAGGTGGCTGTGGTTTATCTAGAAAAATACACCAAATAAAGAGCTCAATTTGTAATTTGGCAAATTATTAGAATATGAGTTTACCAAGCTTTTTTTGGAACAGAGTTTACCACAATACTCAATGCTAGTGCTGACTAAGCACTTTTTGTGTTTGTAACTTAAAGTTAAGTTCTGAGGCTCTAGTCTCATACAATGGACTTGGAGACTGCTTCCATTTTGGATCCTTTTCGTATTTCAGTTCAGGTGGTATTCTGTGGTTCACTGTACATTCTAACGTTTTCTCTGAGTCTCTCTTTCAGACGCTGCTGCTGTGATGCCGGTGACGCTGCATCCACTGGTGACGATGCATCCAGATCATTGGTTTTGGCTCGCCCAATGGACGACCGCCAGGCTACTTGTAGCTGCTGTCATATCACCCCTGATACCACCACAGCCATAGTAGATAAGTTACCTCTGTTACTTAGATTGGTTTGGTTAGGTTACCCGATCACATCTGCGAAATATTATCTGTATCCTAGTATTGGTCCTGTTTATATAATTTGGTTGCTGTTTAAGGGTTCTGTACTGTAAATTCGATTGCTGCTGTGTTTTCATTGCGACTGCGTATTGAAACTGTATATGTCACCACGTTGGAGCTATTTTCTCTGCAACAAACAAGCATGGACTCCTGTTGAGAGACGTATCTGTCAGCTCGAGGAGGAAAAGTCAGTGTCCATAAAAAGACAAATACACCACAGAAAGTAGAGAGGAGGAGTGCCAGGCAGCCTCGTAGAGTTAGTGTTAGCACGAGCATTAGCTCCATCCAGGGTACCCAGTCGGCAGCGCAACTTGTGAAGGCAGGCAGCCCTCCTCACAAGTCTTTTTTGGGGGGAAAATCGCGAGTAATAGGCGACTCGTTATTTGCTTCCCAGGGGCCAGGGCTCCCAACATAGAAGCTAATATTAGGTTGCTGGCATGCGGGAAGGACACATATTGAGTTAGATTAGACGCACCCAACATTAGCTTTGACAACATTGTAATTCATGTCAGCACAAATTATGTCAGGATGAGACAATCTGAAGTCACAAAAGGCAACATAGTAAGGTTGTGTGACTTTGGAAGCAAGATGTTTCGGCATCAATTAATTCTCTCTGGCCCTCTACCTGTCTGGGGTAATGATGAGCACTATAGTAGATTAACATCAATAAACCGTTGGCTGGCTCGCTATAGTTTAGAGCAGGGTTAGGATTCAGGGCGGACCATGCTGATGAGAGACGGCCTTCACCCTACTGGGTTAGGCACCTCAATTATGTCAGAAAACATTGATAGATGCCTTAGTCAGGCGTGATACATTCACCTGCATCACACTGGGATGCAGGCGGTTAGCAAACATGTGTTTGCAACATGCTACCAACACAATAGCCAGCCTTGCAGCGTCTAGACCACTGAGTGGATTAACTAATTGAATTAGCCTCTGTGATGTAGCATGTAACACAGACACTGAGGCACCTCCTAGCTCAGAACAGAGCAGTGACTGTCAACTGGAGGTTTATAGTTTACCTACTGCCATTAGTGTTGTGTCGCTGTCCCGTACTGTCCTCGAGGCTTAAAGCCTGCAGGCGAGGGTGACCGCCACTCAGTGAGAATGTTGTTATTTCTCCAATTTCCTCCTCCTCAGAACTGAGCAGTAACCAAACTCCCTCTGATTTTCATAAGAAACAGGAGGAGGTCAAAATTGGATTCATGAATATCAGACCGCTTTCAACTAAAGCACTCTTGGTCCAGGATCTAATTATTGAGCATAGGATAGATTTCCTGGGCCTGTGTGAGACCTGGTTAAAACCAGAAGTTTATGTGCCTTTAAATTAAGATACTCCACCAAAATATGTTAGCCCACAATTATCACGTGAATCTAGGAAAGGTGGCTCAAATCTCGAGTTGAAGCTGGTCCTAAGACCAATGGGTAGCTACATTTTTTCATCGTTTGAGGTGCTTGCATTCAGATCCTCAGTTTGCATTAAGCAGAGAGATCATGGCATTGCAGACTCATTTTTCTTGGCTATACCTGTAGTCCACCGCCCACCGGGCAATTATTCAAACTATTCAGAGTTCTGTGAGTTTGCTGATCTTGCAACTTATTCTGACAATGTTCTGCTTATGGGGATTTTAACATCCATGTGAATAACCCATCTGACTTGCAAAAGCTTTTCTGTTACATCACAGACACATTTGGATTCGAACAGCATGTCCAGCAGCCTACCCACACCGGTGGAAACACATTGGACCTTGTCCTGACCTGCGTAGTTGAAACTATAGATTCATGTGTCCCTCTTTATACCTCAGCTCTCTCTGAACACTGTCTGCTCACTTTCCAGGTGGTGGTATATTAGTAGTAACACTGTTTTACAGAGATGGGAGTAAGTCACACATGTGCAAGTCTCAAGCAAGTCTCAAGTCTTAACCTTCGAGTCTCAAGCAAGTCCCAAGTCATTTTTGTGAGAGTCGAGTCAAGTCAAGTCAAGTCATAGCTTAGGTCAAGCAAGTCACAAGTCAAGTCATAGAAATATAATAAGCTGGAAGACAACCGTCTTAAAGTGCTGGACTTTTATTTGCAACAAATAATTCAATATGTCGCAAAATACAGTGCATCAAAGAATGAACTTGAACAAGTATGACTTCTATGTCCAATACTCCTTCAAAGAGGCCTCACTCTTTCATGTGAGAAAAAACCTTAAATGTAACTTAGTGTTTGTGTCATGATTAAGCATGTGTGTGTGTGAGAGCGAGAGAGAGGCAGAATGTGTTTACAGTGGAGTGTGTGTGCATGTGTGTCAGAGAAACAGAAACAATGTAATTAGGCCTAGAATATGTGAATATGTGTGTGTGTGTGTGTGTGTGTGTGTGTGTGTGTATGAGAGCGCTGTTTGTGTGTGTGTGTGTGTGTGTGTGTGTGTGTGTGTGTGTGTGAGAGAGAGACAAAGACAGTGTAAGAGAGAGTGTGTGTGTAGAGGAGAGAGTGCTCTGTGTGTGTGTGTGTGTGTGTGTGTGTGTGTGTGTGTGTGTGTGTGTGTGTGTGTGTGTGTGCATGTGAGATAGTGGAGTGTGTGTGCATGTGTCAGAGAAATATAGAAAAAATTTAATTAGGACTAGTATTTGTAAGTGTGTGTGTATGAGAAGTGCTGTGTGTGTGTGTGTAGAAGAGAGAGTGCAGTGTGTGTGTGTGTATGTGTGTGTGTGTGAGTGTATAGGAGTGAGGGTGCATGTGTGTCAGAGAGAGAAATAGAAACAGAGTGCTGTTGTCAATATTTGTTGGTATTTGTGAATGAGTTTATGTGTGCGTGCATATATGTGTTCCCCCACACAGAGCATGTTTCATACTCATGCAACAGAAAAGTAATAGGTAAGTAATACAATCACAAGTAGAAAGCTGCTAGCCTTTTCTGTGTTAACAATGGTGAACAACCTGGAGCTCAACGCTGTGAAGACAGTGGAGATAGTTGTAGACTTCAGAAAGAACCCAGCCCCACTCACCCCCATCACCCTGAGAGACTCTCCAGTCGATATTGTGGAGTCCTGGCGCTATATCTCATCATTCAGAAATCATTCTGTATTGTATATACCCATTCATACTATTCGACTTTATTTTATATTTATGCTTCTTGTCGTTTTTGCACTACTTGCTTTTTAACTCTTATTATTATTATTCTTATGTTGTCTGTATGCACCAACAACCACAGCAAATTCCTCGTATGTGAAAACTACTTGGCGAATAAAGCAATTCTGATTCTGATTCTGAAAGCCATTTACAATGCATTGCATTTGCAGAAAATCAAATTTGACAGAACTTTGTCACTTCTTCTTTGGTGGAGGTCTCGGAGTGGAGGATGCTGAGTAAACTACTCAGTATTATGGACAATGCCTCTCATCCCCTGCACGCCACACTGGAGTCATACCAGCACCTTCAGTCGTAGACTGAGACAACCGAGGTGCACCACAGAATGCCACCGGAAGTCCTTTTTGCCAGTGGCCATCAAACTATATATCTCCTCCCCCTTCTGTGGGAAGGACAGTTGAAACATAGGACACTGTGAACACAGAGCAATATCATGTGCAATATTACCTTTCAACATCATGTGCAGTATTCTCAATATTTACATTTTTACATTTAGGGCATTTGGCAGATGCTTTTATCCAAAGCGACTTACAAAGAGTAAATTTGTTGAAGGAGAGGCAGCAATATATCACTGTGGTACCAATATCATGTGTAATATTAATATTACTACCCAACATCATGTGCAATATTTTCTATATCATATGGTATATTACTAATATCATGTGCAATACTACCTCTCAATATTATTGAGATTTTTTCCAAGGTGGACCTCGTCCGGGGATATCATCAGGTGCCTGTACACTCACTGGACATTCCCAAAACAGTGGTGATCATGCCGTTTGGTCTTTTTTAGTTCCTGAGAATGCCTTTTGGCCTTAAAAACGCGGCTCAATCTTTTCAACGCCTCATGGACTCTGTTTTATGGGAACTGCCTTTTCTTTTTGTGTACTTGGACGACATCCTGGTGGCGAGCACGTCCAAATCTCAGCACCTGGCGCACCTCCGAACACTTTTTGAGCGGCTCAGCCAACATGGGCTAATTGTCAACCCTGCCAAGTGCCAGTTTGGTCTCTCCATCATTGATTTCTTGGGACACAGAGTCACTAAGGACAGTGCAGTCCCATCAAAGGTGGAGGCGGTCGCCCAGTTTCCATGCCCGCTCACTGTCAAAGCCCTGCAGGAGTTCCTCGGCATGGTGAATTTTTACCACCGTTTCATCCCTCGAGCCGCCCAGCTCATGCAGCCCTTGCACGAGGCCTTGAAAGGTAAGCCCAAGCACGCTGTGGACTGGACTGAGAGCAGGGACAAGGCCTTTGCTGACACTAAGGCAGCCCTGGCGAACACCACCATGCTGGCACATCCTTCTCCCACAGCCTCCATCGCCATCAGCTCGGACGCCTCCGACTACGCTGTCGGTGCCGTCTACGAGCAGTGGGTAGGCGGGGCCTGGCAGCCACTTGCTTTCCACCTGGCCTGTCTGGGACTCAGCCGCTTGGCTGACCGGATGTACTCGAGATTCTTGTGGTCCGTCCAGACGATGAAAGGTAGCTCCGCCCCCTCCAACCAATGCCTCCACTCCTCCAACGCCAACTTGACAGCCAACAGCTCCCGGTTCCCAATGTCATAGTTGCACTCTGCAGAGGATAACTTGCGAGAGAAAAAAGCACAGGGATGAAGCTTGTGGTCGACCCCAGACCTCAGAGATTACAGGCCCCACCCCAGAGTCAGAGGCATCCACCTCCACTACAAACTGGCAGGAGGGATCAGGCAGGTTGAGAATAGGTGAAGAGGTGAAACGTCTCTTTAACTCACCAAAGGCCTTGTCCGCCGCGGGCGACCAGAAGAAAGGAGACTTCGGAGAGGTCAACGCAGTGAGAGGGGCTGCCACTATGCTGTAGTTCCGAATGAACTTCCTGTAGAAGTTGGCGAACCCCAAGAACTGCTGCAGTTTCTTCCTGTAGGTCGGGGCTGGCCAGTCGACGACCTACTGCACCTTGGCTGGGTCCATCTGCATCTCCCCTCCGGAGACAATAAACCCCAAAAAGGCGACCCTGGGGACGTGGAACTCACACTTCTCCGCTTTGACGAACAGCTTGTTCTCCAGAAGCCTCTGGAGAACACACTTGACATGACGTTCATGGTCCTGCTCAGATCTGGAGAAGATAAGTATGTCGTCCAGGTATACAAACACAAATACATTAATAAAATCTCAGAGAACATCATTAACCATGGCCTGGAAGAATGCAGGAGCATTGGTAAGACCAAAGGGCGTGACCAGGTATTCATAATGTCCCCTGGGAGTGTTGAACGCAGTCTTCCATTCATCTCCCTCCTTGATGCGGACCAGGTGATAGGCATTCCGGAGGTCCAACTTGGTGAACACTGTTGCCCCCTGCAAGAGTTCAAAAGCAGATGATATAAGTGGAAGGGGGTATCTGTTCTTCACGGTGATATCGTTCAGGCCACGATAGTCGATACAGGGTCGCAGTGATTTGTCCTTCTTTCCCACAAAAAAAAATCCTGCTCCGGCTGGAGAGCACGAAGGTCGAATAATACCTGCTGCCAACGACTCCTGAATGTAGGTCTCCATGGTCCTGGTCTCAGGGATGGACAGTGAATATAGTCGACCCTTAGGGGGGCATGGAACCAGGAAGGAGCTCAATGCTACAATCATAGGGTCGGTGAGGGGGAAGAGAGGTAGCCCGGGTCTTATTGAACACCTCCTTAAGGGGCAGATATACAGGAGGCACCCCAGAGAGATCAGGGGGCCCCTGCGGGAGGAGGAGAACTAAGAACAGAAAACAGAGCACATCTGAGGCACACATTATTGCAATACTGGCTCCATTGTAAAATCACACTCGCCTCCCAATCAATGTGAGGATTGTGTGTCTGAAGCCAGGGAAGACCCAATATTATTGGTTGTTGAGGAGAGTGTATGAGGTGAAAGGTAAGGGTTTCGTGATGATTACCTGATATGCCTAGGTGAAGTGGGACAGCCTTATAAGTAACGGAGCAGAGAAGATGACCATTGAGAGCCCTGGCGTCGATGGGTTCTGCCAGAGGTTCCCGGGGAATCCCTAACTGCACCGCCAGGGAGGAGTCTAAAAAGTTAGCATCTGCTCCAGAGTCAATAAGAACTGGCACCGTCTGGTATGAACCATTCAATCCCAGCTGGGCATGTAACAGAGGACGAGAGGGTTTCTTGGAGTAAATCGCACGGCTCACCAGCCCCCTCGGACTCCCTTTTACTGGACAGTGCCACATAATGACCTCCCTGGCCACAGTACAGACAGCAGTTCTCCCTCCGGCGGCGTTGACGTTCATCCGAGGACAATTTGGTTCTGCCAAGTTGCATTGGCTCACCTGAGTCACTAGGGGCGCTCAAGGGACGTACCGACGTGGGGGAAGGGGGCGATGCTGGAGATCGCAGAAAACTGCGGTAAGTTGTGGTCTGCACTCTCTCACGTCTACGCTCCAGGAGACATCCGTCTATACGGATCGCCGTGGCAATGAGCGTGTCCAAATCAGACGGGGGATCCCGGACAGCCAATTCATCCTTGATGATGTCAGAAAGTCCGTGGTAGAAGGCGTCAACCAGCGAGGAGGAATTCCATTTGCTCTCTGCTGCGAGCGTGCAGAACTCGATGGAATAGTCCACCACTCGCCAGACCCCCTGAGTCAGGTTCAATAGACTGCGGGCAGCCTCACGGCCCGGGGTAATGTGATCAAAAACCTTCCGGAGACCGTCCGAAAAGTCACTGAAGAGCAGATGACCGACTGTCTCTCCCACTCGGCCGTTCCCCAGTCCCGGGCTCGGTCGGTGAGTTGCGTGAGCATGAAGGCCACTCGAGACCTCTCGGTGGGATACAAGAGAGGCTGTAGTTCGGAAGTCAATGAGCACAGAGTGAGGAACGATCGGCAAGTACCTAGAGCTCCAGAGAAACGTTCGGGGGCGTTAAGACGAGGCTCCGGGCCGGAGGTGACACGGACCGGGGTACTGCTGGTAGACGACGCATCAGCTGGTACTTGACCAGCCTGAGCAAGCCCTTGCATCCGGTCATGAAGAATCTCCATATTCCGGTCTTGGCGAGCGGAGGATTCCTGGAGGGTTCCCGCAATAGCGGTGAGTTGTTGTTGTTGTGTCTGGAACAGAGCGTTAGCCTGCGCCAGAACCTCCCTTCTAAAAGTCTCACTGTCGGCTGGGTTCATTTCGGGTCAGATTGTTCTGTAACGGTACCAGAACAGGTAGAACCCAAAAGCACGACACAGCACTACTATATGCAATCAAAGTCCACAAAGGGTTTAATCCAAACTCGGTAGTCCAACAGGCAAAGGTCACAAACAGGGTATACGATAATCAGGCGTCAAAACAGGCAGGGATCAGGCAAGAATCAGTCGAGAATAATACGAGCAGATATCGAGTCAGAAAAGTAGAGTGACAGGTACACTAAGCTCCGCTGCAAAAACAATCTGACAAAGACAAAGGGGATAAGGCAGGTGTTAAATACTGTTCTAATGAGGGAATGGGAAACAGGTGAGTAGAGCAGACTCAGGTGATGGTAGGGAGTAAGGTGATTAACTGGGCGGGGCAGAGTCAGGTGATGGGATGGGCTCAGGATACTGTGGGCAGGTGGGAGTGGCAGGATCTGAAATGACAGGACAATGAGCGGAAGAATGGCAAAGCATAGAATAAATAATGTTCACAGCCAAACTCAGACAGTCAAGGGCAGAGAAGGAAGATGCATTTAGAAGTGGGGACAGAGCTTTGTTTAAAGAGTCAAAGTACAGGTTTAGCAAGGAGGTGCGAGTAGCTAAACGACTGTACTCAGAGAAACTTCAAAACCAGTTCTCAGCCAATGACTGCTTCTGTCTGGAGGGGGTTCAGACAGATCACAAACTACAAAGCAAAAACCCCCCACTCCATGAATAACTCACGCCTGTCCAACGACCTGAATGAGTTCTACTGTCGCTTTGAAAGACAATGGGACAGTCCTGACACCATCCCCCGTGACACCATCCACCAGCTCCAGTCCACCAGCCCCACCTCCCCCAGCACAGCAGGAGCCTGGGCCTCCCCACAGCTGCCCATCCCAGAGCCCCCCTCCCCCCCACCTCAGCGACACCTCTGTCCTTACTGGAAAAAGATGTAAACAGGATATTAAAGAGGCAGAATCCCCGCAAAGGGCCAGACTCTGTCTCTCCATCCACCCTGAAGCACTGTGCTGATCAGCTGTCCCCGGTGTTCACAGACATTTTTAACACTTCTCTGGAGACTTGCCATGTACCCGATTGCTTCAAGTCCTCCACCACCATCATCCCCGTCCCCAAAAAGCCAAGGACCACAGGAATTAATGATTACAGACCCGTTGCCTTGACCTCTGTGGGTGATGAAGTCTTTTGAGCGCCTTGTGCTGTCCCACCTCAAATCCATCACAGACCCTCTCCTGGACCCCCTGCAGTTCGCCTACAGAGCCAACAGATCTGTAGACGATGCAGTAAACTTGGCCCTTCACTTCATCCTCCAGCACCTGGACTCAACAGGAACCTACGCCAGGATCCTGCTTGTGGATTTCAGCTCTGCTTTCAACACAATCATCCATCTCTGCTACATGACAAGCTTTTCCAGCTGAGCGTGCCTGACTCTACCTGCAGGTGGATCACAGACTTCCTGTCTGACAGGAGGCAGCACGTGAGGCTGGGGAAAACACATCTCTGACTCCCGGACCATCAGCACCGGTTCCCCCCAAGGCTGCGTTCTTTCCCCTCTGCTCTTCTCCCTGTATACCAACAGCTGCACCTCCAGTCACCAGTCTGTCAAGCTCCTGAAGTTCGCGGACGACACCACCATCATTGGACTCATCTCTGGTGAGGATGAGTCCGCCTACAGGTGGGGAGATCGGACCATCTGGCGACTTGGTGCAGTCAGAACAACCTGGAGCTCAACGCTGTGAAGACAGTGGAGATAGTTGTAGACTTCAGAAAGAACCCAGCCCCACTCACCCCATCACCCTGAGAGACTCTCCAGTCGATATTGTGGAGTCCTGCCGCTTCCTGGGAACCATCATCACCCAGGACTTCAAGTGGGAGCTGAACATCAGCTCCATCACAAAAAAGCCCAGCAGAGGATGTTCTTCCTGCGGCAGTTGAAGAAGTTCAACCTGCCAAAGATGATGATGGTGCACTTCTACACTCCCATCATCGAGTCCATCCTCACCTCCTCCATTACCATCTGGTACGCTGCTGCCACCGCCAAGGACAAGGGCAGACTGCAGCGTATCATCCGCTCCGCAGAGAGGGTGATTGACTGCAATCTACCATCTCTCCAGGACCTGTATGCCTCCAGGACCCGGAGGCGTGCAGGAAAGATTGTGGCCGACCCCTCTCACCGCGGACACAAACTGTTTGAAACACTTCCCTCTGGCAGGAGGCTGCGGTCCATCAGGACCAAAACCTCTCGCCACAAAAACAGTTTCTTCCCATCTGCAGTTAGCCTCATTAACAAGCCCCCCCCCACTGACACAGACTCTTACACATGACATTAACGCACAGCCCACACCCGTTCCATATTCTGAAAAATCATTTTGTATTGTAAATATCTCATCATTCTGTATTGTAAATATCTCATCATTCAGAAATCATTCTGTATTGTATACCCCATTCATACTATTCTACTTTATTTTATATTTATGCTTCTTGTCGTTTTTGCACTACTTGCTTTTTAATGCTTTTTAACTGTTATTATTATTACTCTTATGTTGTCTGTATGCACCAACAACCACAGCAAATTTCTCGTATGTGAAAACTACTTGGCGAATAAAGCAATTCTGATTCTGATTCTGATTCTAAACACAAAGTTTCAGGATGCCCTTATGACACTGTGAGTGATTCCATAGGTCGATGAAGGCTGCTCTTCGTGCCAGCCTCAAAGACAGCAACTGGGTCGACAAGCTCCCGTGGGTAATGCTGGGCATCAGGACTGCACCAAAGGAAGACCTACAGTCCTCATCCGCAGAGCTTGTATATGGCCAGCCGCTGCGGGTTCCAGGGGATTTTGTCCCTAGCACCACCGTTCCTTGGTCTGCGACTCTCCAGCGGGCCACGCTACTGGACAATGCGAGGCTTTTCGCACCTGTCCCTACTTCCCGTCACGGCCTCCCTCAGTCGCACATCCCCGCTGGGCTTCAAACAGCTGACTACGTTTTCATTCGCCACGACGCCCACAGGGGACCAATACGCCCGCCCTACGAGGGCCCATTCCATGTTTTGGAGACAGGGGACAAACATTTTGTGGTGGACATGGGCGGCAAACCGGAGCGACTCTCCATTGACCGCCTCAAACCAGCTCACTTGGACGTGGCTAGGCCCATTGAATTGGCCCAGCCCCCACGACGCGGATGATCTCCAGCTCTGCCCCCACCCCCTGCTCCCCTCCCTCCCAAAACTCCCACACTCCCACCACACCCGTGTCATGGCGGGACACCTGCCGCAGTTGTGTCTGCTCGACCTCCTGTACGGTTAATACGTCCACCTCCCCGATGACTGTTTTTTTTCTTCTGATATGGTGAATTCTGGGGGGACGTGTGTCGTGAATGTGACATAATTCATCCTTGTTCTTTAGTGTGGTTCTACACACTGTTATTTCATGCAGTTGTTTAATGTTATGTGTTATGCATGTAAGTATGACTGTTCCGGGATCGTGGTCCCTTTAACTAATCTGTGTATGTGATGACGTAGAGCCCCATGCTGGTTTTGGTTACGGGACAGCGCCATTTTGAGAGTTCAGTGTTTTCCTATTCAAATTAAACGACACACGAACTCGTGTGCTCAACGTGAGAAATTGTCTCTTGCTTTTTAATGCAATTTCCACAACCCTTCAATATTACCTTTAATCATCATGTGCAATACGTTTTCTCACTACAAATTTTCAATACCATTGGCAACTTGTTTTGCTTACTGAATATCTTACCTATATTTTTCCTTAGGCTTATTCACTGTAAATTTGTAAATGTGTTGCTTTATTTTTATTATTCTACTGTTTATTACTCTATTGTCTTATTATCTTCATTCAATTTTCCCGTCTTAGCACGTTTATACTCGTCAGATAATTTGTCTGGTTTTTAATGTCTACTTGTGTTTTTATGGATTTTAATGTTTATTCTAATGTCCATTTCTATTTTTATGTTTATTTCAAACATTTTTATGTGAAGCACTCAGTGCATGCCATTTCTCTACTGTAAAGCACTTTGAGCTACATTTCTTGCATGAAAGGTGCTATATAAATAAAGGTTTACTGACTTACTTACATGGTTTGTTTTGGTAAATGGCCGAATGGTGCACAGCTGTAAATGTTGCTTCCCAGCTCTTATCATGGCCGCCACTCAGATACTTCCAGGTCATTCACTCAGTTACGAACCTGCCTAAGTCTAAAAGACTATTCGACTGCCGCCTTTGAGTAGTTTTTGCAGGTAGAGCAGGTGGAATACGCTACCATGTCAGCGCTCTCCTGAGTGTGTGTGTTGATGGCTGGTTTAACCTGTGTGCACTGATTAGCTAAGGCACCGGTGTGCAGGTGTGCAGCCTCACCCAGCCCCAGACTAATCAGCCTGACTCAGGCCAGGTGAGGCTGTTTAAACCAGCCACCTACCACACACACTCCACAGCCAGTGTGTGTTGGCACTTCCTCCTAAATTCTTTATTATGATTTCATTATTTATGCAGACACCGCATGTGTGTGTCATTCATTATGACCACTGATCTGCCCTCTCTCTAATTGTGGTCGTTAATGTAATGATACAGAGAATGCCTTAACGAGGATGCTAACGACACTGACAATTATGAGGATGAAGGGTGTGTGAAGACTTAATGAGTATTTTACACTTAATTTACACTTTCCCATGGAGGGAGGAGACGTTACTCTGGCCAATGGATGCCCTTGTTACTTGTTAGTAGAAATAAAGCATTTCATTCACAACCCGAACCACACACACAAAACAGACACTGGTGCACACACACCACAAAACAATAATCACCGCCCATTAATTCCCAGTTTTACGCGATCAGGTGATCAAAATTTCCACCTCTGAAATAACATTAGGATGAAGGGAAGGAGACACACAAGGACAGAGACGTAATCATTTCCAAAGTACAGACTGAGTTGTTCCTGCACGAACACAGTGTTGGCAATTTGCACCTTAATGGGACAGCTGATATTGGAGGGAAAATATACTTCCTAGATAGCTTTCTTTTACAAATATTGTTTAAGGCCGGTGGGTTCCATCAAAGGTTTCACACAGCAAGGCCTTCCTGCCACAGGCGAGATGGAAGCAGACTGAGGCAAAGGGAAGGAAAGGATTGTGAGCCATGTGTTATTTCATACTATACAATTCAATACATTGTTCAAGTTCAAGTTCAAGTTCAAGTATTTTTATTGTAACTTCACAATTTACACGTGAGTATAAACAGTGAGTTAAAAACTTTTTGTGCAAAACGCCCCGACAGCCGACAGTAATTATAAAGAATACAAAATAGAGTAAAACTACAAAATAGAAAATAGAACTATAAATAGAATTCTATATAAAATACGTAAATGAAATCTAAAATGAAATGGAATATACAGTAAAATATCCATACACATATAAATCGATGTACTAAAATATACATTGTTATATGCTGTATTCACAGAATGTCACAGAATACCTTCCCAGACAGTCGACACAACACTAGCACCAGCAGTTGGCACCAGGACTAGCACTAACACCAGCACCAGCACTAGCAGTAACACTAGCACCAGGACCAGCACTAGCAGTAACACCAGCACAGCACTAGCACCAACACTTAGCACTAGTATTTAGACATTGATGCCGAACTTGTTCAGCAGCCTGATGGCCTGACTGTGGAAGCTGTCTCTGAATCTGCTCGTGTGGCATTTGATACTGCGGTATCGCCTGCCTGACGGTAGAAGTGTATACAGTTCGTGGCTGGGGTGGTTATTGTCTTTAATAATCCGTTTGGCCTTGGCCACGCACCGCCTGGTGTATATACCCAGGAGGGAGGGAAGCTCACCTCCAACGATGTACTGGGCCGTCCGCACCACCCTCTGTAGTGTTTTACGCTCCAGTGCGGTGCAGTTCCCGTACCAGACGGTGATGCATCCTGTGAGAACACTCTCGATGGTACAGGAGTAGAATGTTCTGAGGATGCGGGGGCACATGTTGAATTTCCTCAGTCGCCTGAGGAAATACAGGCGTTGTTGGGCCTTTTTCACCACGTGTGTGGTGTGCGTGGTCCATGTGAGGTCCTCGGAGATGTGCACGCCGAGGAACTTGAAGCTGCTGACCCTCTCTACTGCAGCACCGTCGATGGAGATGGGGGCGTGCTCTCCTCTCCGCTTCCTGTAGTCCACGATCAGCTCCTTGGTCTTTTTGACGTTGAGGGCGAGGTTGTTTTCTTGGCACCACTGTGCAAACTTGATGAAGACGTTGGAGCTGTGCATAGCCATGCAGTCGTGGGTGTACAGGGAGTAGAGGAGAGGGCTCAACACGCATCCCTGAGGGGCTCCAGTGTTGAGGGTCAGCGGCTCTGAGGTGGTGCTGCCCATCCTCACCACCTGGCGGCGGCCCGACAGGAAGTCCAGTATCCAGCTGCACATGGTCGGGTGCAGGCCTAGACTCCTGAGCTTGGTGTCGAGCTTGGCAGGAACTATGGTGTTGAACGCTGAGTTGAAGTCCACAAACAGCATTCTCACACAACAGTTCTTCCCCTCCAGGTGAGAGAGGGCAGTGTGAAGTGCCATGGCAATGGCGTCGTCGGTGGCGTCAGCCTCTGAGATGTTCAGCAGGCTGGCCTCCTCAGGCAGCGCTGACTTCGGCGGGCTGCCGTTCACGTCGAACCGGGCGGAGTGCGGCGCGAACATCGCCATTAATCCACGGTTTCTGGTTGGGATAAATCCGAACCGACTTAGTAGGAACAACGTCATCTATGCATTTCTTGATGAACCCGGTGACTGAGGACGCGTACTCGCTGATGTTATTGTCCGACGCAACCCGGAACATACGCCAATCCGCGTCACCAAAGCAATCCTGCAGCATAGACTCCGATTGGTCCGACCAGCATTGGACCTCCTTCACAGCGATTGGTTGCTGCTTCAGTCTCTGCCTGTAGGCGGGGAGTAGTTGGATCGAGCGGTGATCTGATTTGCCGAACGGTGGGCGGAGGAGGGACTTGTAGCCGTCCCGGAAGGGGGTGTAGCAGTGATCCAGGGTCCGTTCGCCCCGTGTGTTGCTTGTGATGTGTTGGTAGAACTTCGGGAGAACTTTCTTCAGGTTCGCCTTATTGAAGTCCCCCGCCACGATGAAAGCAGCCTCCGGATGAGCCGACTCCTGTTCGCTGATAGCCCCATAAAGCTCCTTCAGCGCTATGTCCGTGTTGGCTTGAGGGGGAATATACACAGCAGTCACGGTTACTGCTGTAAACTCCCGCGGTAGCCAGAATGGTCGGCACATAAGCATCAGGTACTCCAGGTCCGGGGAACAGAAAGACTTGAGGGTCTGCACATGACTCTGGTTGCACCAAGATCTATTTATCATGAGACATACCCCCCCTCCACGATCTTTACCGGAGAGAGCCTTTGTTCTGTCCGCGCGGTGGACGGAAAATCCTGTCGGCTCGATGGCTGAGTCGGCAACCCCCTCCGACATCCATGTCTCCGTCAGGCAGATGATGCAGTTGTCCTTTGTTTCCCGGTGGAATTGGATACGAGCCTGTAGCTCACATAACTTATTGTCCAGAGACTGTACATTAGCCAGCAGAATGGTGGGTAGTGGAGGTCGATTGGCACGACGTCTCAGCCTGACCAGCACGCCGGCTCGCTTCCCTCTCCGTCGGCGACGCCTGCGGCTGATTGCGCCTAAAATGGACGGAGATAATCCAGCCGCGACTTCGGGCAGGACGTCCGAGTCGAAAGACTTGAAAAACTCCGGTAGGCGGCGAGCGACTGTCGTTCTAATCTCCAGAAGTGTACAACTGTCGTAAGTGAACTTGCTGCTAACTTCTTGTGCAAAGATAGTCACAATTAAAAGAATAAATAACAAAAAACCTCGTCGGCATACGAGAGCTCGCAACACAGCAGCCATCACGTACGGCGCCATGTGCTGTCAAATTAGGAAACAAGCAGTAGCTCAACTGAAATGATTTCAGCTTTTTCTACTTTTTCAGTGTCACGCTGATGTCACGGTTTCGACCGTGCCTCTTGTATTCCCATGTGCCTCTACATGTCTGTCTCTGTCTGTCTGTGTTGTGTGGGCGTGGTTTCCGACTCCGGCTCCTCCTCGGCTCATCACGCTCTCCTGCTCACCTGGTCTACCCCGCACACCTGCCATCCATCTACTCATCTCCACCAGTACTTAAACCCCGGCTTTCATCCCACTCATCACCAGATCGTTGATTCAGCCACTGTGGTATTCCTCGCTTCCGGCTCCGAGAATTGTGCATTCTAGTCTCCCTGCGTGTTTCTCCATGTTGCTAACCTTGTCTTCCTCTGTCCCAGGATCATTGCCTGCTATCCAGCCATCATCCCGCTCCTCCACTTACCAGCCTGCCTGCCTGTCTGTCTACCTGCCTACTCACCACCCGCTCGCCTGACCAGCCGCATCTACCACCGGTCTCCCCGGCTTCTCCCTGCCTCTGCTCCAGCCGACCCCGGTTTCCCTCTCACTCCTTCAATAAACCGTTGTTTTTCCCCTACTCTGTGTTCGGCTCTGCATTTGGGTTCAACCCTCGTGAGATCACAACAGTTGAATTCCTCCATTGCTGGTTGAATAAACTAATGAGCAGATAACATGGAGGGGGTTGTTCAAGAGCAAACATCATGTTACAGTACAGAGGTTAGAAGCCAGTGGTGATGTCATATCTTATGACAAATGGCTGAGGTACAGTAGACCTTGGATAAAAGCAGAATGAACAAGACCATGGCAGTGAACTTTGCAACGGCACTAATGACACCGCTGGATGCCACCACGCCATAGGATGGTGGCCATCCATCATCCCCTTGATCTTTGATCTGTGCAGAACACAAGGTACAGAGTCACATTGTCCTTCCATTTTGGACATGAAAACGGTCAGATGGAAAGACAGACAAGAAAAAATCATGTGTTGCATTGATAAAAAGATAAAACGGAGGACATAAAAAGTGGAACACACACACAGAGCAAAAGTTCATTATAGAGAAGGAAGTCATGTAAGGGTTACTTTTAGTCCAAATGAGGGCACAGACACACATGGGTGTACAACACAAAAAAACACCCAATAGACAGAATATTTCCCTCAGTGTTTGCTTCACAAATTTAGACCGGAGTATGTTCATTTAGACAGGAATATGTTTATTAAGACAGGAGTATGTTCATTTAGACCGGAGTATGTTCATTTAGACAGGAGTATGTTCATTTAGACAGGAGTATGTTCATTTAGACAGGAGTATGTTCATTTAGACCGGAGTATGTTCATTTAGACCGGAGTATGTTCATTTAGACAGGAGTATGTTCATTTAGACCGGAGTATGTTTATTTAGACCGGAGTATGTTTATTTAGACCGGAGTATGTTCATTTAGACCGGAGTATGTTTATTTAGACCGGAGTATGTTTATTTAGACCGGAGTATGTTCATTTAGACCGGAGTATGTTTATTTAGACCGGAGTATGTTCATTTAGACCGGAGTATGTTTATTAAGACAGGAGTATGTTCATTTTGACAGGAGTATGTTTATTTAGACCGGAGTATGTTTATTTAGACAGGAGTATGTTCATTTAGACAGGAGTATGTTCATTTAGACCGGAGTATGTTTATTTAGACAGGAGTATGTTTATTTAGACAGGAGTATGTTCATTTAGACCGGAGTATGTTCATTTAGACCGGAGTATGTTTATTTAGACAGGAGTATGTTCATTTAGACAGGAGTATGTTCATTTAGACCGGAGTATGTTCATTTAGACCGGAGTATGTTCATTTTTGACCGGAGTATGTTCATTTGACCGGAGTATGTTCATTTAGACGGAGTATGTTTATTTAGACCGGAGTATGTTTATTTAGACAGGAGTATGTTCATTTAGACAGGAGTATGTTCATTTAGACCGGAGTATGTTCATTTAGACAGGAGTATGTTCATTTAGACAGGAGTATGTTTATTTAGACAGGAGTATGTTTATTTAGACAGGAGTATGTTCATTTAGACAGGAGTATGTTCATTTAGACAGGAGTATGTTCATTTTGACAGGAGTATGTTTATTTAGACAGGAGTATGTTCATTTAGACAGGAGTATGTTCATTTAGACAGGAGTATGTTCATTTGACAGGAGTATGTTATTTAGATCGGAGTATGTTTTTTAGACAGGAGTATGTTCATTTAGACAGGAGTATGTTCATTTAGACAGGAGTATGTTCATTTAGACCGGAGTATGTTCATTTAGACCGGAGTATGTTCATTTAGACAGGAGTATGTTCATTTAGACAGGAGTATGTTCATTTAGACCGGAGTATGTTCATTTAGACCGGAGTATGTTCATTTAGACCGGAGTATGTTCATTTAGACAGGAGTATGTTCATTTAGACGGAGTATGTTCATTTAGACAGGAGTATGTTCATTTAGACCGGAGTATGTTCATTTAGACAGGAGTATGTTCATTTAGACAGGAGTATGTTCATTTAGACCGGAGTATGTTTATTTAGACAGGAGTATGTTCATTTAGACCGGAGTATGTTCATTTAGACCGGAGTATGTTTATTTAGACCGGAGTATGTTCATTTAGACCGGAGTATGTTTATTTAGACCGGAGTATGTTCATTTAGACCGGAGTATGTTTATTTAGACCGGAGTATGTTCATTTAGACCGGAGTATGTTTATTTAGACCGGAGTATGTTCATTTAGACAGGAGTATGTTTATTTAGACCGGAGTATGTTCATTTAGACCGGAGTATGTTTATTTAGACCGGAGTATGTTCATTTAGACAGGAGTATGTTTATTTAGACCGGAGTATGTTCATTTAGACCGGAGTATGTTTATTTAGACAGGAGTATGTTCATTTAGACCGGAGTATGTTCATTTAGACAGGAGTATGTTCATTTAGACAGGAGTATGTGCAAAGCCACCCTCCACATGTGTAGATCCCTCCGCTACCCTCTGGTGGCCACAGCAGTCTTTACTGCTGACAAAGTCACGACTACTTCAAAGTCAAAACATGTGTGAAACACACAGATTACTAGCTTAGTTCTCATGAATGACAGACACACACACACACACACACACTTTCTTCTCACGCTATCCAGCAGGGATCCATAGCCTTTGTAATGTATAATTGAAACAGTGTGTAACTTCTTCAACCCATTCCACCACAATCCCACTTGGGGCTGAACTTTCACTCTTGGCATCAGTACTGGAATATTCCATCTGAACAGGGCAGAACTCTGATTGGCTGTTTGATTGGCTGTAAAGCATCTCCATCACGTGTCCTTAACTCCTCCACCACCAAAGCATCTCTCTCTCCTTCTATCTTGCACATCACTGGGAAAACTAAATGTCTTATTCAAAAGGTCTTCTGGTTAATGGTCTGGTCTAATTTAAAGGTGCAATTGGTAGCATTTTTGTGTGGACAAATAATTTTAAAAGAATACTTCCACAGAGCTGCAGGATAAAAGTATCGTTTTCCTTATAAAAGGTTCAAGGTTTCTTTATTTTTGTGTAAAATGTCTGATGGAGCTTGCATTATTCTACATATTAAAATGGTATTTTGTTGTGCTTGAAACTACACACAAATGATCTATGCACCCACTAAAATTCATTATTTTGTTGAATGTTGACAGACACACACACACACACACACACACACACACACTTGTCTGGCACTATGTGTGGTGGTAAAGCTTTTAAAGTAGTAAAAGAATGTAGATTGGTGGAGTTGCAAAAGTCATTTCAAGCTAAAATAACTCCAAAAAGATGTCCAAGCAGTATAGATTTCTACAGGTCTTTTGATCAGTGGCAGTGCAGTCTTTCTCTAGTGGTCAGAAATTAATTATTTCAGCTTAATTGTAATATCATTTCAAAATTGTAAATTGTGTAGAGTGTGGAGCTGTTTCTCCTCTGATGACCAGGGACACAGGTAGATGTTTGTACACACTAGTTTATAGAGTTGGCAAGATGTTAAAGCCAGAGCAGAAATGTCAGAGCTCTCTCCCCCCAGAGTAACTTTATATCAAACATTAATTATAGTTCCATGTTATCATAAACATTCAAACCAGCAGCGTTATGTTTACTTGCGCTTGTAGTGAGCCATAACTATTCCATGAAACACCTCTCAATTTGGAAAGATATAGCCTCGCTAAGCCAACTCAAAATCTTAATCAATGTCTGCTCAATATTTCATCAGCGCCATCTCATCAACCCACCTCAGAATGCAGAGCAGCGGGCCGGACTGTGTGTTAAACTGATGAGATCATCATCACTGGTTGTAGAAGTCCAAGATTAGGCCTATTCTACATTAAATATCTGTAAATAATTGCAGAACAGAGCACTAATAGATTTGTATGTCGATTCATTTTGACAGTTTATTCATCGTCCGAATTCATTTCAGTAGACTTGGAGAAATAAAAGTAATTTTTCGTTTGTTTACACATTCTCTTGAACAAAAATATAACTATTAACAGTCACAAGTAAAAATACATAAAAAAGCATTAAAAATCACGTCTTTCTAAAAGACATAAGGTATGACAGCTACAAGAAGAGTGAGACCAAAAGCAAGACCAAAGTAATACCGCTGATACGGGTCCAGTCACACAGTCCAAGTTAATACACAGTCCACGGGAATAGAATTGCACTGCAGTTGGCTGGGTGTGTTGGGCCTGAACAGTGATGACATCCAATCCATTTTCCCCAAGTTTACTAACAGTAAAAACTGGCAGTTTGGTGCTTGGAAATATTACTCAGGTTAATAATGTGGAGAATAAAAGAAGGGAGAAATGTTTGAATGCATTCACGCAAAGCGCATGAATCAGCAGAGGTCTATGACGGCCACATTCTGTCTCACATAGTTTCACCTCAAGAGTGTTTCGTCTGGGTAGAAACCACTGAGTCATCTGAAAGGAGATGACACAGACCAGAACCAACAGCGTTCTCTCATAGCAAATTAAGTTATAGGTGGAGATATATAAAAAATAAATAAATGACCTATTTTCATCAAGATTACAATGGGGATATGTGATGTGTGCCTTGTGAGATATCGAATATTATTGAGTGGATAGCCTACATTCCCATGATCTTAACACAGTTTAGGCCCAAGGGTGTGAAATAAGACTGAAATCTTCCACTTTGGGCACGTTGAGTCCTCCAGCAGACAGAAATGGTGGGGGGGGGGCAATGTTTACTTACCACTTCCTGTACAAGGGACAGGGGCCCTCAGAGAAAAAAAAAAAGTCTCACATCGTAAAAAAGAAATCAAGAAACAAACAATCCATTTGTGTGGCTTGCAAAAAAAATTGTGTATGAAACAAGGTTAACAATTCAAGCAAACCATATTTGGTGATGGACGTTAAGATTCATAATTCTCCCTCTGTCGACAATGTGACATGGTTGGGCAGCCACACTTTTTAGATGTTAGTGCATAAGCATCAACACCTTCTCTGTTTTGTCCATCTGCACAACAACAGAATATTAATACTGATTCCAATGCAGAATATGAGGATAATTGTTGTGGAAAAAAATAATTATAAAAGTGACAGAACCTGCAATCCCCTGATAAAGTGATAGAGAGACGAGCAAGAGATAGACAACTTTGGTCTGGTTGATCTCAAACAGGGATACAACGACCTCTAGAAAACAGTCTCCTCAGAATCCGATGAAGATGGTCTTGTGCTACAGAACCAATTACACACATTTGTTGAGGGGGGTTGGGAGTATGTCTGTGAGGTATGTTCTGTCTTTTTATACTCCTTTGCTTGATCCCAGCCCAATAAAATGTCTTTAAAAATAAACATTCATCTCCACAAAACTCAGGCAGTCAAAATCCCCAAAACACAGCAGCAATGACATTGTACACAAAGCAATATGCTTGACAAAGAGAAGAGAAATAAGTCATTAACACTAAAAACAACAGAATATAACAAAACTTAAGATTCCTGCCGATGACGGAAATGGGGCAATCACAACCTCTAATTTTCGTGTATTCTAACAAAATATTTAAAATAGCCTTTACAGAAGACTCTAGTTGTTTATCTATACATTATCAATTCATGTATGGAAAGATCATCCATATACATATATATGCACTTTAGCACTGTATATATATTAGCATTAATCACTTCAAGTTTTTGAATGGCAAATCAATATAAGAGAGATAAGATAAACAGACAGCTGAAGTCTCATTCCAGTTACATTCACGCTTTCACTGTGATCGAATTACAATTACTTCCTGTTGTCTGTCCCCGTGTCATTATACCCCTCCAAGCAGGGGCTTACACACATTATGAACAATATACAAATACGCCTCAGCTTCCAATTCCAGCAAATCCTTGGAAATATTTTACAAAACGTATTTCTCCTTTTTTAAAGATTGGTGGAGGGGGGGGACTATTTACAAGGAATGAAGGGTATGCGGGACATTAAAAAATACTTTTTCCGATTTGATCGCAGAACATTCCGTTTATGTTTTAGAAATCAACCATAAGCCAACACACACATTGCAAAGGTTGAAGTGGTGAACTTTAAGCTATACTAGTAAAAAATGTATCCACACAACTGCACTGAACTGATTACCAAGGTTGCATTACGCTGCAGGATTTTACCTCTATACATTTTTGCTTGTTAAAAAATGAGAAATAAATACAAAAATTGTAAAGACAACTACTCGTCTAATATAACACTGTAAACAAAACATGTCAACATTAGCATAAACAATGTTGGCTGTTAAACAAGGCATTCCTGTGTCTTAAAGCGTGCCATGTAAAGCTTTGGTGTGCAAGTGTGTGTGTATACAATGCTATTCTGATGTGACATACAATAAGCAGCAGACGCACAACACACACACACACACACACGCATACACACACACATGATAAAAGTAAGCAGAGGGTCTCCTGTCATCTCTTGGGTGGGTTGGAAGGTACTCCAACCCACCCAGTACTTGAGTACTGGTGGGTGGTGGCTACAGTAAACAGTGCATCACAGTGGTGACAAAGCCTTTTGCTTTCCCAATCAAATTTAATGTGGAGACGTTTTCATTGGTTTCAGATTCTGGTTTTGGTGTCAACAGAGTTTGACATGGGGCCCATAGTGAAAGGTCAACTGTCCTGTTCACTACTTGATTGTAAACACAGCGTCTAATCAATTTCGGAGAGGCCGGAGGATACGTCTGATTTTGTTGTTAAAGACCTTCACTTAATCTGCTTCCTGCCAGAAGTACCAAAACCATTTAAGATACAGAAACTATTATTTGTTGAGTTTTCATAATAAAATTTTGCATGGTAATAATCATAACTTTGGATTATATATTTAGAGGAGTATGTTATTTAGACCGGAGTATGTTCATTTAGACCGGAGTATGTTTATTTAGACCGGAGTATGTTCATTTAGACCGGAGTATGTTTATTTAGACAGGAGTATGTTCATTTAGACAGGAGTATGTTTATTTAGACCGGAGTATGTTTATTTAGACAGGAGTATGTTCATTTAGACAGGAGTATGTTCATTTAGACCGGAGTATGTTTATTTAGACAGGAGTATGTTCATTTAGACCGGAGTATGTTCATTTAGACCGGAGTATGTTTATTTAGACCGGAGTATGTTCATTTAGACAGTTTATTTAGACCGGAGTATGTTCATTTAGACCGGAGTATGTTTATTTAGACCGGAGTATGTTCATTTAGACCGGAGTATGTTCATTTAGACCGGAGTATGTTCATTTAGACCGGAGTAATGTTTATTTAGAGTGAGCAGGAGTATGT
>PIJE02000051.1:404187-491200 GCA_002895965.2 Coryphaenoides rupestris
TTAGACAGGAGTATGTTCATTTAGACCGGAGTATGTTCATACGGAGTATGTTTATTTAGACAGGAGTATGTTCATTTAGACAGGAGTATGTTCATTTAGACAGGAGTATGTTCATTTAGACCGGAGTATGTTCATTTAGACAGGAGTATGTTCATTTAGACCGGAGTATGTTCATTTAGACAGGAGTATGTTCATTTAGACAGGAGTATGTTCATTTAGACCGGAGTATGTTCATTTAGACCGGAGTATGTTCATTTAGACAGGAGTATGTTCATTTAGACCGGAGTATGTTCATTTAGACCGGAGTATGTTTATTTAGACCGGAGTATGTTCATTTAGACAGGAGTATGTTTATTTAGACCGGAGTATGTTCATTTAGACCGGAGTATGTTTATTTAGGGACCGGGTATGTCATTTTAGACCGGGATTTTTTTAGACCGGTATGTTCATTTAGACCAGTATGTTCATTTAGACAGGAGTATGTTCATTTAGACAGGAGTATGTGCAAAGCCACCCTCCACATGTGTAGATCCCTCCGCTACCCTCTGGTGGCCACAGCAGTCTTTACTGCTGACAAAGTCACGACTACTTCAAAGTCAAAACATGTGTGAAACACACAGATTACTAGCTTAGTTCTCATGAATGACAGACACACACACACACACACACACTTTCTTCTCACGCTATCCAGCAGGGATCCATAGCCTTTGTAATGTATAATTGAAACAGTGTGTAACTTCTTCAACCCATTCCACCACAATCCCACTTGGGGCTGAACTTTCACTCTTGGCATCAGTACTGGAATATTCCATCTGAACAGGGCAGAACTCTGATTGGCTGTTTGATTGGCTGTAAAGCATCTCCATCACGTGTCCTTAACTCCTCCACCACCAAAGCATCTCTCTCTCCTTCTATCTTGCACATCACTGGGAAAACTAAATGTCTTATTCAAAAGGTCTTCTGGTTAATGGTCTGGTCTAATTTAAAGGTGCAATTGGTAGCATTTTTGTGTGGACAAATAATTTTAAAAAGAATACTTCCACAGAGCTGCAGGATAAAAGTATCGTTTTTCCTTATAAAAGGTTCAAGGTTTCTTTATTTTTGTGTAAAATGTCTGATGGAGCTTGCATTATTCTACATATTAAAATGGTATTTTGTTGTGCTTGAAACTACACACAAATGATCTATGCACCCACTAAAATTCATTATTTTGTTGAATGTTGACAGACACACACACACACACACACACACACACACACTTGTCTGGCACTATGTGTGGTGGTAAAGCTTTTAAAGTAGTAAAAAGAATGTAGAATTGGTGGAGTTGCCAAAAGTCATTTCAAGCTAAAATAACTCCAAAAAGATGTCCAAGCAGTATAGATTTTCTACAGGTCTCTTTGATCAGTGCAGTGCAGTCTGTTCTCTAGTGGTCAGAAATTAATTATTTCAGCTTTAATTGTAATATCATTTCAAAAATTGTAAATTGTGTAGAGTGTGGAGCTGTTTCTCCTCTGATGACCAGGGACACAGGTAGATGTTTGTACACACTAGTTTATAGAGTTGGCAAGATGTTAAAGCCAGAGCAGAAATGTCAGAGCTCTCTCCCCCCAGAGTAACTTTATATCAAACATTAATTATAGTTCCATGTTATCATAAACATTCAAACCAGCAGCGTTATGTTTACTTGCGCTTGTAGTGAGCCATAACTATTCCATGAACACCTCTCAATTTGGAAAGATATAGCCTCGCTAAGCCAACTCAAATCTTAAATCAATGTCTGCTCAATATTTCATCAGCGCCATCTCATCACCCACCTCAGAATGCAGAGCAGCGGGCCGGACTGTGTGTTAACTGATGAGATCATCATCACTGGTTGTAGAAGTCCAAGATTAGGCCTATTCTACATTAAATATCTGTAAATAATTGCAGAACAGAGCACTAATAGATTTGTATGTCGATTCATTTTGACAGTTTATTCATCGTCCGAATTCATTTCAGTAGACTTGGAGAAATAAAAGTAATTTTCGTTTGTTTACACATTCTCTTGAACAAAAATATAACTATTAACAGTCACAAGTAAAAATACATAAAAAAGCATTAAAAATCACGTCTTTCTAAAAGACATAAGGTATGACAGCTACAAGAAGAGTGAGACAAAAAGCAAGACCAAAGTAATACCGCTGATACGGGTCCAGTCAACACAGTCCAAGTTAATACACAGTCCACGGGAATAGAATTGCACTGCAGTTGGCTGGGTGTGTTGGGCCTGAACAGTGATGACATCCAATCCATTTTCCCCAAGTTTACTAAACAGTAAAACTGGCAGGTTTGGTGCTTGGGAAGATATTACTCAGGTAATAATGTGGAGAATAAAAAGAAGGGAGAAATGTTTGAATGCATTCACGCAAAGCGCATGAATCAGCAGAGGTCTATGACGGCCACATTCTGTCTCACATAGTTTCACCTCAAGAGTGTTTCGTCTGGGTAGAAACCACTGAGTCATCTGAAAGGAGAATGACACAGACCAGAACCAACAGCGTTCTCTCATAGCAAATTAAGTTATAGGTGGAGATATATAAAAAAATAAAATAAATGAACCTATTTTCATCAAGATTACAATGGGGATATGTGATGTGTGCCTCTCGTGAGATATCCGAATATTATTGAGTGGATAGGCCTACATTCCCTGATCTTAACACAGTTTAGGCCCAAGGGTGTGAAATAAGACTGAAATCTTCCACTTTGGGCAGTGAGTCTCCAAGCAGACAGAAATGGTGGGGGGGGGCAATGTTTACTTACACTTCCTGTACAAGGACAGGGGCCCTCAGAGAAAAAAAAAAGTCTCACACAAAAGAATCAAGAAACAAACAATCCATTTGTGTGGCTCAAAAAAAATTGTGTATGAAAAAGGTTAACAATTCAAGCAAACCATATTGGTGATGGACGTAGATCATAATTCTCCCTCTGTGACAATGTGACAATGGTTGGCAGCACACTTTTAGATGTTGTGCATAAGCATCAACACCTTCTCTGTTTGTCCATCTGAACAACAACAGAATATAATACTGATTCACAATGCAGAATATGAGGATAATTGTTGTGGAAAAAATAATTATAAAGTGACAGAACCTGCAATCCCCTGATAAGTATAGAGAGACGAGCAAGAGATAGACAACTTTGGTCTGGTTGATCTCAAACAGGGATACAACGACCTCTAGAAAACAGTCTCCTCAGAATCCGATGAAGATGGTCTTGTGCTACAGAACCAATTACACACATTTGGGAGGGGGTTGGAGTATGTCTTGAGTATGTTCTGTCTTTTTATACTCTTTGTTGATCCCAGCCCAATAAAATGTCTTTAAAAATAAACATTCATCTCCACAAAACTCAGGCAGTCAAAATCCCCAAAACACAGCAGCAATGACATTGTACACAAAGCAATATGCTTGACAAAGAGAAGAGAAATAAGTCATTAACACTAAAAACAACAGAATATAACAAAACTTAAGATTCCTGCCGATGACGGAAATGGGGCAATCACAACCTCTAATTTTCGTGTATTCTAACAAAATATTTAAAATAGCCTTTACAGAAGACTCTAGTTGTTTATCTATACATTATCAATTCATGTATGGAAAGATCATCCATATACATATATATGCACTTTAGCACTGTATATATATTAGCATTAATCACTTCAAGTTTTTGAATGGCAAATCAATATAAGAGAGATAAGATAAACAGACAGCTGAAGTCTCATTCCAGTTACATTCACGCTTTCACTGTGATCGAATTACAATTACTTCCTGTTGTCTGTCCCCGTGTCATTATACCCCTCCAAGCAGGGGCTTACACACATTATGAACAATATACAAATACGCCTCAGCTTCCAATTCCAGCAAATCCTTGGAAATATTTTACAAAACGTATTTCTCCTTTTTTAAAGATTGGTGGAGGGGGGGGACTATTTACAAGGAATGAAGGGTATGCGGGACATTAAAAAATACTTTTTCCGATTTGATCGCAGAACATTCCGTTTATGTTTTAGAAATCAACCATAAGCCAACACACACATTGCAAAGGTTGAAGTGGTGAACTTTAAGCTATACTAGTAAAAAATGTATCCACACAACTGCACTGAACTGATTACCAAGGTTGCATTACGCTGCAGGATTTTACCTCTATACATTTTTGCTTGTTAAAAAATGAGAAATAAATACAAAATTGTAAAGACAACTACTCGTCTAATATAACACTGTAAACAAAACATGTCAACATTAGCATAAACAATGTTGGCTGTTAAACAAGGCATTCCTGTGTCTTAAAGCGTGCCATGTAAAGCTTTGGTGTGCAAGTGTGTGTGTATACAATGCTATTCTGATGTGACATACAATAAGCAGCAGACGCACAACACACACACACACACACACGCATACACACACACATGATAAAAGTAAGCAGAGGGTCTCCTGTCATCTCTTGGGTGGGTTGGAAGGTACTCCAACCCACCCAGTACTTGAGTACTGGTGGGTGGTGGCTACAGTAAACAGTGCATCACAGTGGTGACAAAGCCTTTTGCTTTCCCAATCAAATTTAATGTGGAGACGTTTTCATTGGTTTCAGATTCTGGTTTTGGTGTCAACAGAGTTTGACATGGGGCCCATAGTGAAAGGTCAACTGTCCTGTTCACTACTTGATTGTAAACACAGCGTCTAATCAATTTCGGAGAGGCCGGAGGATACGTCTGATTTTGTTGTTAAAGACCTTCACTTAATCTGCTTCCTGCCAGAAGTACCAAAACCATTTAAGATACAGAAACTATTATTTGTTGAGTTTTCATAATAAAATTTTGCATGGTAATAATCATAACTTTGGATTATATACAAAATATATAAAAGCCACCAACATGTATGTGTTTTCTGAAGTGAATGCATAGTCTTAAAAAACAGAAACTACTAAAACCAAACTACCTAATTTAGAAAAGATGAAATCCTATAACAGATGACTTGAGCAAAATATTAGATTGCTTTGTGCAGAACTGTGAGTTTACTGATACTGGTGAGCACACTGGATACGTCCAAGACATGCTTGGTGTGCTACGCTTGGCCAGGCCTTCTGCTTGTGATGGCAGCCCAGGAACACCCAGAACCAGAAATAAATTGTGAACAGGATGTAAAGCTTAGCTATGATTTGATGCCTTGCGGTCAAGTAAACGGCTAACAAAAAAAGGTAAACCACCGAAATATTTACACCATACACTGTAACTTGCTACAGTGTTTATTCATCCATTAAAAGCTCTATATACTGCTAAAACAAAACCCAACCTCCAACATTTACATCAAGAGTCAAGTGAGCTTGTGGAGGTACGGAAGGCCGGCTGCAGCCCAGTCCCTCGTCAGTGTCTTTCAAACGAGTCCCAAAGATGTTTCTCCATCTCCAGTCTTAGTTCCATTTCATTTGACTTAAAATCAGGTCTTTAAAATGAACAGTATAAGTAGAAAAATAATCCTGATTTGTACATGACTTGTACACAAGTTGTGAAGAAACAGAAGATCCACAATCAGGTCCGACGGTGCTTTGATGTTGTGTGTCATACAGGATGATGTTGAAGAGTCGTGGGCCGCCGGACACCGCTACACGGCTGACACCTGTTCGTCTAGAATGGAGGACAGAACAGGAGCGTCAGGTGAAAGTTCAGTCAAAGCCAGTTGTTTACTGAAAGAATGATAAAACCCCAGAGCATCTAGCATCTATAAAGAATAGTATGAATTAAAGGGGCCCATACCACCAGATGTGAGTGTGATTAGCCATCACAAGCCATTTCAAAATTGTCGTGTGACATGGTGACATCAGAAGTGGGAGTGCCCCACTAGATCTAGTCAACCAGCCTTCCCAGTGAACAGTCCCAAATCCCTGAATTTTTGTCACCTGATGACAAAAATGGGTTGTAATGGCTAATCACACTCACACCTGGTGGTATAATATGGCCCCTGTAAAGAATGGAATGGGTTGTGTGCACTTGTAATGTGTAGGTAAAAAATTGTCCTGTAGTTTGGTATTCATTCCATTGATCCACCTGTCCAGGACACACACGCACACGCACGCGCACACACACCCCCAAACCACCTACCATCCTCACTCTCCACGAGGTCCGCCGTTGTCAGGCAGACGCTTGTGGGCCTGGAGCAGCCTGGCCCAGCCGCACCCTCTGGCAACCGACCCGTGTCCCGGTGATGGCTGTTGCTGCTGTCATCATGGTGATGATGGTGATGTGCGAGGCTAGCGGTCACCACGGGGCTGTGCAGCAGCCGGCTCCTCTGCAGCGCCACACTGTACTCAGGTGGCTTGAGGTGGGGGGGGCGTGTGGGGGGGTCGCTGTAGCCCAGATCCCCCAGGGCCAGCCCCTGGTAGCCTGGAGGGGTTGGAGGAGGGGCATGGTAACGCTCGTCCCGGCTGCCCGCCGCTGTCACGCAATACACTGGGGGGGGGGGGGGGGGGGGTGGACCCCAGTGTGAAACATTGAGAGGTGTGTGGTGGGGGGGCGGGGGAGAGGAGTGAAAGGTGTGTGAGGAGAGGTGTGTGTGTGTGTGTGTGTGTGTGTGAGATGGGTGAGGGGAGGTGGTGGTCGGTGTGGGAAAGGAAGACGAGATGTGTGTGTGGTGTGTCGGGTGATGGGGAAGGAGGGGAGACCAGGGGGGTGGGGGTGGGGGTGACAATAAAAGAAGGGAGAACATAAATGAATGTGATGTATTACGTACACAGCACACAATGTGGAAATCATAAAGGAATACTGTAAGATGTAACAGGTGGGATGGCAGTGGAAGATGGCTACTCGGGCGAATTAGTGAATTTAAAAACTAGGCAAATAAAGTCTCATGCCATCAGCCAGGGGCTAGAGTACATGTCATCTTTCTGCAGGACTAGATGTTTTGAGGTTTTATTAGCACCAGCCACTGGAAATATAATGCATCTTGAATGATAGCGTGAGTACCCAATCAATAAAATATCATAGAATTTAGATATTCAGATATATAAGACGGCCACTTGTTGTTCACCTGAGAAGATCTGTGACCAAGATCTGAGCAGGTAAGTCTCAAATTCAAGGGTAAAATAAAATCTGTAAAATCACTGTCAGCCACTTTGGATAAAAGCGTCTGCTAAATATCATTACAGTATAAACTTAGTTATTACTAGCTATTGATAGCCAGCTATGGCTTGCTAAAAACTAAAGTAATGACTATGGCGTCTCAATTAAGAGCCATTCAAAAGATACAGTACATTAAGACTATTGACGTTATCATCCAGCTACCACCTTGAACACACACACACACACACACACACACACACACACACACAGTGAGGCTTCGACAGTGCATTCACAGGGAATCAAACTCGCAACCCTTCCCCTTACCTATCAGGCCCTTTTCGGTGCTTGACGTCACCGTTTTGTAGACAGGGTCTGAGCTCTGCCCTCCGCCCTCCGGGTCCGTGGGCGAGGGGGCGTTGGCGGCGGTGTTGCGGCGCTTCACCGTGCCGTAATTCCCATCATAAGTGTCGGACAGAGAGCTGCACGGCGCCCGGCTCTGCTGTGATGGACCGCTGCCGGACTCAGGGTCTCTGTGTCCCCCCGTGTCCACCTCGGCGATGGGGCCAGACAGCTGCGTGTGGCGGAAGCCGGCGGCCAGGAAGGCCAGTGCGGGGTGCGTGCCGTGCACCCCTCGGTCCCAGGGCCGGCAGGACGAGGCGGGGAGGCTCTGGAAGGAGTCGTGGGAGTTGGAGGAGCAGGAGGTCCAGCTGCCGCGCCCACTGTCCACCACCGAGCCGTGGTCAGGAGCAAACTCCTCTGCTGACGTGGAGGAGGAAAAAACAGAAGGAGCGGGGGCACGACCTCGGGCCAGGGATGAACTGGGTGGAGAGAGAGAGAGAGAGAGAGAGAGAGAGAGAGAGAGAGAGAGAGAGAGAGAGAGAGAGAGAGAGAGAGAGAGAGAGAGAGAGAGAGAGAGGACATATTGTTTACATCAACATGTAAGGTAAACTTGTTGATGCCCACTGACGGCATTAAAGATGTAAGAGTTGTACAGAGTTGTACAGAGAGATAGCAAAAGCACAAGAAAGAGAGGATTGTTCCTTGCCAAGCACCGTCACAGAGAAGCTACTTTGTATTAACATTATTCCAATAACTAATAACATCAAACATAATTCAATCAAAGTAATATGTGTTGAAATAGATCACTTTGATTTTTATTTTGTGACCATGTTGTGGTTAGGTCATATATATATATATATATATATATATATCGATTAAAATCGATAAAAAACCCACAAATAATAATCTGCGATTATTCATGATTAATCACACATTTAAAATACTAGCATTTACTTTTATTTTGTATTTTTTTGCGGGGAGATCAAACAAATACATATGTGGTGTAATAAAGAAATGCATCACAAACTAGTAAGAGAAAGTTTTTTTTTACTTTATTATAACATCTCATGACATGACTCCAGTCAACCTAAAGTCTGCTCTTCTTTTAACCAGTTGCTCATGAAGACTAGCTTGTTGATATTTTCAGATGACAGAGCTGACCTCTTCTTCTGCACAATGTGGCCTGCCAGAGAAAACAGTCTCTCACATGGCTCTGTTGAAGCAGGTGTAGCTCAGTACCTTTGTGCAATATGGGCCAGCTTAGCATGGGCACCTTTGTGTGCCGACCGCCACTGTAGTGGACATGCCTCTATGCTGACACTGGGCTCTGCCCTATAGCTGTCTAGAGTTTTGTCTGTGGACGGTGCCTCATCATCAGACTCTGACTCCATCAGTAGGAGGGCCATCTTCTCCTGGGGTGGCTCAGATTCCATTTCCTCTGTGGAGGGCTGTGGTGCAGGTTGCCTGTCATTTAGCATCTCAGTCAGCTTTCACCACACCTCTTCCCTTCTCTGCTCTAGGCAGGCACCTGAGGTCATTGAATCTGGGATCTAGAGCTGTTGCTACCTTAAACCATGACCATGATTGTGTTCTCCTTTCGTCTGTTTAGGTCCTTTGTGAATGCAGCCTTGAAGCGCACTACATAGACAGGGTCAATATCTGAGGCCTCCAGCGTTGCCTTCAGTGGGTCTTCGTTGTGTTGGACCCACTTTATCATCTCAAGAGTTGAATTCCAGTGCATTGGTAAATCCTGGATGAGTGACTCCTCTTCTTGCCCATAAAAGGCTTGCTGAACTTTCAGCTCTGTGATGTTTACTGGACTGTGTTTGAAATTTTCTGACACAAACTACACCACTACAGCATCAACAAACCCGCTGTCAAGGAGAGCCACTGTGATTATTATCTGCATAATGTGTGCTACACAGGGCATATGCTTGTATGGTAGTATTATTGCTGCTGCTATCATATCTGTTCCTACAGTGGTGATCTTGTCCGTAATCTTCCACTCCTGTGAAACTTCAATAAACTGGCTAGTGCATGCTTCGGCATAATGAGTTTCCTCCGTTTTCAACAGACCTAAAGCGAATGAGTGCAGTTGCCATTTGTAATCGATTAGGTGTGTCGTTACACCGAGGTAGTTATGGTTGCTTACTGATGTCCAGTGGTCTACAGTCAGTGCAATACATGTAGCTTGTGCCAATTCTTTCTTTGCCTTTTCACTGTCATGCAATTGACAATAGTTCCCCTCGAAGGTGGCTTGTGTGATGGGCCGCCTGAGGTGATCTGGACAATATCTACAGTCCGTGGCGATCGATTTAGCGATTGCGTTGGTTAATTTAGCTGTTGTCGCTTTGTTGAGAGACTTGCCCTGGATTCACTCTGCTAGTGTAGTCTGACAAACACGGCTTGATCCCGACTGAGTGGCAGTGCTAGCGCTAGCGTTAGCATTAGCATTAGCAAAGACGTGCTTTGCCTGAAGATGGTGCTTCAGATTCGTTGTGCTTCGGTGGAAAGACAGATCATCACTACAATATATGCACACAACTTTCGTTTTATCTAAAGTTCCATCTGGAAGCTTTTTAAATCTGAATTTTCTGTTGAACACGCCAAAGGATATCTCTTCAGTCATCTGCGTTTGCCATGTAATCACACAAAAACAACAGGTATAAATCCACGCTGGAAATACAGGAGGAAGTTTGGGTCAAACTTGGTAATGTGATTAATTTGCGTTAACGTGTTAACGTTGACATATACTGTATATATATATATACACATCAATTATTTACACACAAATACATCAACATATACTTTATACACACACACATATACACTGGTTGTTGGAGGCATGTGTCTTTCCATAGAAGACCAATAAACCACTGGGCCAGAAGGCCCAGTGGTTTATTGGAAGGCGTGGAAGGTCAGGGGTGGACGGTCAGATGCAGTAAAGCATTGTGAACCTCTCACTCAGTGACAGTAAAACCCACTAGCTCCTTATGTTCTTCATGCATAGATGGCCTTGGAACTGTCAGCCAGCAAAACAGAAATTGTCTTACTCTGTCTCTGCAGGGTGTGGACCATGTAAAAACAGAAAGTGCCATTACCTTGTGCATTTACTAGTTTCTGCCACTAAAATACATTGTGCATTGTGATTGATGGGCGTTGTGGCTAATAAAAAACATGTCACGTTGCAGGCTTTTCACACTCGGCTGGGTTTCATAGGTGCCACAGTTTTTTTGTCGATAGGAGGTGTTTGTATTTCACCATCAGCCAACCTGTTCATGAAATACAGCTGTAATCCATGGATTACTACAAAATAAATAAAATGATAACTGCCAGGGTAATACAATGAGAAGGAGATGGACAGATGATTGCGTCCGGAGATATCTATAGATCTACAGATCTATAGTCTGCTGTGTCTCCTCCACTCTATCTCCTCCGTCTTTTTTATTATTATTTTCTTAGTTATTATTTTCTTAGTTTTTTTGTCTTTTTAATTACATTGGTGTTGCGAGTATTCTTTTAATCTCGTATTTTAGAGTTCATTGGAGTTTTCGGAAGAAGTAAACTAATCGTCATGCAAGAATCAATAAGCTGCATGGAGTGTAAGCGACTGAATGAGAAGATAACGCTTCTTAAAATAGAGATTGAAATTCTGCAACCAATACGTGAGAACAAGCAATACATTGACGCTATGGCAACTACTATAGCATTGAATATGAATACGAACGGACAGACAGACTTTTCTACACGGGGCTACAAACGTAGAGCCTCCTGTCACAGACATGGCTGATACACTCCCCTGGAATGCTACTGGATTAGATGTAGAGGCTCCCAGGACTTATTCTGATGCCGTCCGTGGCTCTGGATGTACAGCGGAAACTCCACAAGCTCTCCCGAACGACGCTTCTCACTGGCACCGCACCGGAGCCAAGCCGAAAACTTCAACTCCAGCCAGGACTAAGTTTGATATCGTCCGTCATAGACGCAAACCCGGCAGGAAATCAAATAAGAGCGCACCGACGCTCACTCACCACCTGAACTCGTATTGCACAGCAGGTATGAGCCACTGACTCAGAATTAAATGTGTGATAGCACTAATTATGCTGAACTCAGGAACCCCAATCACACTATCTACTTTAAGGCTAATCAAAACCCAAGAAATAGCCAGCAAGCCACTGTTAGGACGAAGGTCATAGGAAACACTGGTAACTCTATACCTGAACCAGGCACTATTTTGATCGGGGACTCCATAACCAGTCATGTTAAAATGGCAAAGACTGAAAATCTAAGCTTGGATGACATCTGTTGAGGAGCTAACAGAGCTACTGACAACCATCCTTACTACATGCAGAAATCTGAGGATTAATAAAAAAAAAACACTTTACCCTGCTACTGGAACAACTGAGCGACTATCAATCGCAAGATGTGTTCATTTCCATTTCCAACTTTCAAGAAAGGGATTGAATCTTTTAGCAGACTCCTTGGCCTGAATACATGGCTGACATTGGCGTGCCTCAACCATGGAATAAAGTTTATTGACAATTTCAATACTTTTTGGAACTGTAAAGACCGCCCTTGGAGTGCCATACCCAAACAAGAATGTGTTGATAAGCTCGAAGGACAGCGCACACAGGCAGATAGCCTGTATCTCTACCCCCTCCCTCACGGTGCACACAGGACAGTGCACGCAGGATGGCAGCCTGCCCCCCCCCCTTCCCATCCAGAGGCCCTCTCCCCCTCACAATGTACACCGGACAGTGCTGCCTCCTCACCTGACCCAACACACTTCACATTACCCAAGGCTTCAGGAGGATGTCTCTGTCCCAATCAGGGACCCAACGACCACCCTCCCCGCCTCCACCACACTCACCAATCAAGAAGTTGGTAAAAAATGCCACGCTGAAGCTTAGTCAAATTGATGAACCCCTAAACTACAGAAACCCTGATTTAGGACTTGGACATGAGACAGACCCCAATGCCGCTATTTCAAACATACCGGTGATCTTAAATAGCCGGTGGCATGGTCAAACAAACAGTAACAGTCATTGACCATCTGGTGCCTGTCTCCATAATCTTAGGTTTGTCGATATTCAGCCACAACCAGGGCTTTCCTCTCCTGTCACAGAATCCCTACGGCTGAAATGAGCTCTTTGAATATCAGATCATTGGCCAAAAAATCCTTTTTGGTTAATGATCTGATAAGTGAAAATAATTTACATTGTATGTTTTTAGTTGAGACCTGGCTAAACAATACTACTGGTGTAGCAACACTCATAGTCCTGTCCTGTCCTCCAAACTATAACTTCTATCAGTCAGTCAGACAAAACAGGAAAGGAGGAGAGATTGCAGCCATTTTCTCTACACAGTTTGTGTGTACCGACATTGACCTGGGAGAATTTACATCATTTGAATATCAATGAATATCTCACATTTTTTCTACCGGTGATCAATCAGTAGAAAAGATTTGAGGAAACATTTTGAGAAAGTACGCTTAATCGGCTAGACGTACAACTAAACAAAGGCCAATCCGTAAAAAAAAAAACCCTCTACCACTCAGCCACAGGGTTCAGGGTCAACCAGCGCTGGGGAAATTACGTTTTCCCGTCTTAGCATGTTTAAACCCGTCAGATAATTAGTCTGGTTTTTAATGTCTACTTGTGTTTTTATGGATTTTAATGTTTATTCTAATGCCCATTTCTATTTTGTCGTCTTTTTATTTTTACATGCACTCAGTGCATGTCATTTGTCTGCTGTGAAGCACTTTGAGCTACATTTCTTGTATGAAAGGTGCTATATAAATAAAGTTTTTACTTACTTACTGACTAGATTGGTCTTTGTGAGTCTTGGCCGATGCTGAAAGAACTCGCAATAAATATAAAGTTGCACTGCAGCAATGAGGGTCAAGTAACTAGCATCAATAGGGAACACCGTACGAACAGTTGAAGACGGGACTGTTGGAGCATCAGCCCTCCAGTGACATCATAGTGTAAAAATTATATAGCTTGAGATTGAAGGTGACCTGAAGGTAAACCTCAAGAAATGTGGAGGTAGCCAAACATCAATACCTAGCTGAGCCCTATTGCCAATCAAGGTAACTGGCTTGAAGAGAACCCACATGAATATAGAAGAGAGAGGCAGGCGAGATACAAGAAAGGACATCTCTAAAGTACAAGGAACTGAACGCTTCAAAGTATTAAATATGTGCTCTTTGTGTCACCCGAATGAAGAGCTCCAAGTGGTGGAGAATTAATACCATGGGTCGGAAAAAAGTTTCTCTGCTTTCTTACCCTTTTCCCTCAGTTAAATAAAAGGCATGGCATGTTTATCCTTCCAATATAAATCATGTTGTGCAGTCTTTGGCAGTCCCAGGATTGAAGTGAGTAAAGTTACCTTGTGCAAGGATGACTGTAGTCCTGCCCACTGGTGTGCGTGGTGGTGGAGCTGCTGCTGTTGCTGCTCTCAGCCACAGCTGCGCTGGTTGCAGTCATGGGTATCGTCATTGTTGTTGTAGCAATGACAGGGGCTGCGAAGGACCGGTTGCCGTGACACCTGCTGTCGTCGGGGCCAGGGGCGGGCATGGAGTCCACCGAGCAGATGCTGGAGCGTGAGGAGATCTCGCTATGGCTGGAGTCCGACAGACTGTCTGCCTTACCGGCTGGCAGCAGGGCATAACCTGAGGTGGGGGCAGGTGTCACAGTACATGTATAAGAGGTACAGTACATGTATAAGTTACATACAATAAAATATGTATGTCTCTGTAATCTGCAAAGTCTGATTGTTTATTCCTTGTGTTCATTATGTTGTTATCATCAGTCAATCAAAGGTTACGATTTTAAATGTAAGTGTCAGTTTTTGCTGTCAGGAGAAAGGAAGATGGAGGAAAAGACATGAAGAAGAGGGGGCGGCCACTATGTTTCCAAACATATTCACCCAAATGTAAAACTCATGAAAACATGAATGAACTATGCTCTCATGACTTGATTCTTGCAGAAGAGCTACACATAAAGTTTTTGTCACATAATATGACCAACCGACAACACATGAGAGATGCTACACTGGTGTACAAAGTATGAGCATGTGGCAGTTAGAAAATACTACAAACTTAATAACAAAGTTATGTTTTTATTTCTTTTTTTTAAACCCTCCATAACTATCACTTTGCAAGATGATTTAGGGTCTGGGAGCAGTATACAACAATCTTGACTCACTAAAAATGTTTGAACAAACTATTCGTGTTCCCCGATATGCTTGTGATTCAACAATCACAAGCATATATTGATGTGGATTGTGTGGATTGAACACGCCTTGAACAGAACATGCTGGTGACATGCACAAAACAACAGCCGGCCTCCATGTGTTTACAAAAAAATAAATGAAATATCAAAACAACTAAATCATTGGATGTGTATAGTTGTTAAATGCACTTTCTATCCATTTCAAGTACCAAAAGCATTGCTGTTTCAAGTTTGAAAACCATTTCAATGTTTTATAAACACTGAACACAATGAAAGCAGTGTCTCTGCTGTGACCATGCAGACTGATATCTGAAATGACTGCCATCACTACTTGTGCTGCATTTTCTCTGCCTAGACAACCGATGCAAAGCGCGGAATAAACTACAAAGAAACAATTTGGAAAATGCAGAACTACATGAAATTAAAAGTTTCCAAATCCTTTTCTGGAACAAAGTGAGTGAAATGTGGTTTTGTGACATGGATTGTTTATATCCAATAAGCCCTTTCTCTCTTTTAGTGTGTGACTCATCGTGGCATCCAAACGGGTCCCCATCACTAAAACACCAAATGCTTTCCTGTTTTCCTGAGTCACAAAGGAATGCTTTAATGTGCCACCCGTTTAATCGAAAATATAAATATACACAAAGTACTGACATTTTTACTTGTACTCATTGGAACAAAAACTACTTCTACTACTAACTACTCTTCTCACAAATAACTTGCTTTTGTCACATTATTCGACCAAAACCTTTTTTCTTTCAAATATTTTGTCAAGTGGTTCCTTTGTGAATGTCCCTGTGTGCCTCAGAGTGTCCTCCTCCTGCGCTGTCTGTCTGCAGGACAGAGCCACAGGAAGGGGTTGGAACTGGGTGACCTCTTGGCTCTCAGCTGTCACTCCTGGGACAGACTCCTGTCCCTCATGGCTCGGAAGGGTGACTTCAGCCATCTGCTAAACAGAGACTCAGGGGGTTTACCGCTACGGAGGCTGTCTGACTCTATCCCAAGGCTGCTGGGGGTCAACTGCCCCTGGGGAACAGAGGATGGCATCACGGACCTCCGCCCTGATACACAGAGGCCGGTGTCTAGGGCTGTTGTAGTGGGACATAACAGGGGGAAGCATGTCCTCCTCTGGGCAGGGAGTCCTGCTCCTGCACCCGGATCTCCCAAAGGAGATCCATCTGCACTCGGGCCTCTCCTCTTTACCCTTGCGAAGATCAGATCTCCAGGCGTTGCCACTGTCTCCTCCCTTGCCCCTCTGAACCCTGTTGCTCTCTCCTGGCTACTACTCCTTTTTTCCATCTGCATGCGTGTCACTGTCTGATCCCTCTGTTCCTGCGTCTGCCCTGCACTGTGGTGCCTGGTCATCAGCAGGAAGCGCTTGTGGAGGAGGGCCCCACCTATGCCGTAGCTTCGCAGGCTGGCCGTGCCTGCCTTGGTGCTGGCGTCGCTGGTCAGGGAGGACGACGAGCCCGATAGGTTCAACTGGCTGGAGTTGTGAGACTTGGCCACGCCCCCTGCTGGAGAGGAAGAGGAAGAGAGGAGAGATTGAAGTGCAGTCAATCTTAAATGGGGGTATGTGTACCCCTCGGGGTACTTTGAAGGATTGCAGGGGGTACTCGGAACAATAACCAAAACAATGTATTTTTTTTGTTCATGAATAATTGTACAATAATTCCACCTTAATTAATGAATGAAGGAAAAGAGGAATTTCACTTTAAAACTCACTTTCAATTCAAACTCCATGTTGTCTTTCTAATGAACTCATTTACCAATTAGTTATTATTTCATTTCAAATGTCAACTTTAGAAACAGATCTATTTCGGAAGTACAGTTTCCGTTTTTTTTCCTGTTTTTCCTGTTTACTGTTTCTGTTTGCTAACTTTAATTTGACGCTATATCGGTGTAATAATATGGTGCATTGTACCCGGCTGTTATAATGCCCCCTTTAAAATGGCCTTGAAAGCAAAAAACCTTTTCATTGTTTTCCATGCAATGCAACTTTGTGCCAGACATGGCTGGATGTAATGACACCCTATATAACAGCCGAAGAAGTTCGCAAACAAAGACTAAAAAGATATACATCGATCACTTTAAAGCAACCCGCTATAAAGGCAACTGTCAGAAGCCTGGGAGGTACGAAGTCATGCAATGATTAGAAAAGCAACAAAACAGTGTCAAATATTAACATAATGAAATAAATATACGAACTAAATAACTAAACGAAAAATTAATACAGACGCATTCATTACAACGACAATATCAATATCATTCTCAATATCAGGAGAAACAAGTGTGTTTACAATGTGTCTAACATGGAGTTTGAATTAGAATTGGCTTCTATTGGATGGGGGGAGGAGGGGGGGGGTTGCTCAAAATGTTATCAAACATCCAAATATTGAAGCAACCTAAAATCTGTCTGGGGTTATTCCAGCAGATCTGGCAGATCCTGGCAACAGACCCGGTAGATGTAGAAATGACCCCAAATCCCTTTTAAAGTGAAATTCCCTGAAAATACAATTTAGTAAATCTGAATGGTAACAGTGATAAATTGTGTACATCTTGCCAATTAGAGCATATCACGTAATCTTTTTACTCAGATTACGTTTACATTTAGGATTATATATCTTACAGGGGGTACCTTCGTAAATAATAGTTTGAGAACCACTGTTTTAGTTAACCATAACCATAGCCAGATAACCATATTAGCTCTCACGTTCATGATTGATTTGGAATTGGGTTTATGCTAACATTGAATCTGCACTATGTTTGCATCTATTGTAATCCTAAACATCCTTCTCTGTATTGTCTTATGGTTTATTCTTGATGATTAGGTTGGAGTATTTCCTTGCACTTTAGAGGGCTTAGGGTTAGGGTGTGTCACACATATGTGGGCCTGTGAAGACCTTTGAGACTAACTGTGAAGCCATTAAAGTGTTAAAGTGAAAATGGACACTTCAGAATGAATCCATCTTTAAATATTGCCTTGTATCACTCACATCCTCTGCGGAAGATGTGAGGATCAGAAGGTTTTGTTGAATTAATTTCCTCTTTATGCAAACCTAGAAATGTACTGTGTAGACGTGTGACTGTGTTTAAAGCATCTATGAATCACTTCAACCAAAGCAGGCTCTGAGGATACGCACAAAAAAATTAACCAGCTCAAAACTATGCAATTCCCTCTAATACGCAAATTAAATTATTCTATTTTATTTAATATTTTACCTGATTGACAGCCTGAATATGAGACAGGCTGTCGTCTTCACATCTGTCTTTCAACCCTCCCTTGAGACTAATGTGGAATATGTGTGTGTGTGTCTATGTGAGAGAGTGGTTAGCTGGGAACACTGAACACACTGCATGTTTTTGGTCAGTATTACACACCTTTCCGTGGTGAGCCTTGTGGGGACACGGTGGGGCTGGACTGGAGGGAGGACACTGTGGACACTGTATCCTCACACGGCCTCTTGGAGCTCCACTCATCTGCTGTGCTTACCGGGGGCTTCTTCACCACCTGGGGGGACGATGCATCTGGAGAGGGGAGATGTTGGATATGAATTAAGTGTACCTTTCACTGGCAAGGATTTAACCTTTTTGATGGATGCATGCACTGAGGTGGTCTATTTACTGGGATGGGTTGCATGAAGCCTGACATGAAGTCTACAAACTGGGCCATACATACTGGTTATTAGCTTATAATTAACAATTCTAAAATATTATGAAAATAAAAAAGGTATTAATCTGAATTAATAATAACGGGGCACCATCCTGAAATCACACTTAATATATAAGAAAGTGTCCATGTGGTGTGTGTATGTCTGTGAGAGAGAGAGAGAGAGAGAGAGAGAGAGAGAGAGAGAGAGAGAGAGAGAGAGAGAGAGAGAGAGAGAGAGAGAGAGAGAGAGAGAGAGAGAGAGAGAGAGAGAGAGAGAGAGAGAGAGAGAGATGTGTGTGTGTGTGTGTGTGTGTGTGTGTGTGTGTGTGTGTGTGTGTGTGTGTGTGTGTGTGTGTGTGTGTGTGTATATGGGAGAGACAAAGAAAGGTAAAAGCAAATGGAGGCTCTGATGAGGCCGTGCCTTTTGGGGAGAATAACAGAAACAAGGTATGTGTCACACCTGCCCAGCCTGCATTCTCTTCCACCTCTGTTCCCTAGTGTCTCTGTCTGTGTCTGTCTCTGTGTGTGTCTCTCTGCCTCTCTCTACTGCAGGTTGTTGGGAGTGTCGCTGATGGCCGCCATGCTACTGCCGCACAGCTGCTGCCCATAATAATCATGCCAGCCTCCCCTATATAAGCCCTGCTTCCCCATTGTGTCTCTGCTAAGTCGTCTTGTATGTTCATTGCTATCCTGTGTATCCAGACCTGAATTGATTCAGTAAACGGTGTTACCTGTTCTCTCGTCTCCTGCCTTGTGTCTGCTCCTGGGTTCACTGGTAAAATCTCTGACAGTACGACTTAGCCATTCATGGACCCAGCGGTCACCAACCAGATCCGTCAAGCCCTCACCAGCCAAGGCTCTGCCATCGGCAGACATGAGGGCATTCTCCAGGACCTTGCGAGTGGCATCCGTGGGATCGCCACCGACCTCCCCAGCCTGGCAGTCCAGGTCCGTCAGCCGTCCAGCCCAGCTACGGAGGCGCCCGTGGCTCCAACTCAACCTTCGCAAGCTGACGTTGCCCGGCCTGAGCCACGATTGCCACCTCCTGAGCGCTACCTCGGGGACGCCGCTGGTTGTCGGGCTTTCCTCACGCAGTGCTCCCTCGTCTTCGAGCTGCAGCCCTCCTCCTTCCCCTCTGACCGTTCCCGCATCGCCTACGTGATCAATCTACTTTCCGGTAAGGCTCTGGCATGGGCTGCACCCATCTGGGAACAGCAATTGCCCGTCTGTTCCTCCTACTCCCTGTTTGTGGCCGAAATGAGGAGAGTTTTTGATCACCCTGCTCGCGGGATGGAGGCGGCGGGCAGACTGTTTACTCTATGCCAGGGCGCTCGCAGTGTCGCGGATTATGCCATCGAGTTCCGTACCCTGGCAACGGAGAGTGGGTGGGACCAGGTCGCACTCCGCGGGGGTTTCCGACAGGGCTTGGGAGAGCACATTAAAGACGAACTTGTTTCCCGGGAGCTCCCGGACGACCTGAACGCCTTGATTGCCCTCTCCAGCCGCATAGACAGTCGCCTTCAAGAGCGCCGTGTGGAGAGGGCTCCATCCTCCACCACTACCGTCTTCCGGGTGTCCCCTCGCTGGCCGAGAGGAGACGACGCCAGCCGAGTGCGCCGATCCTGAACCCATGCAGCTGGGTGACTTCACCCGGTGGAGCGACGCAGATGGATAGCCAACAAAGTGCCATTTCCTCTCTACCCGTTGACTGGTCTGTGGAATCTATCAGTAGTTGGAACCCCATTGCTTAAGATCTGCATCCATTCCCTCCTCTTTGGCCCTGCCACCCCTAGATATTTATCCTAGTCTGTCGAGTGATCCCCCAGTTTATCATGACCTCAGGGAGGTGTTCAATAAGCAGCGTGCCACATCACTCCCTCCCCATAGGCCATATGACTGTGCCATTGACCTCGTTCCGGGGGCCACTCTCCCTGGGGGGCGGCTCTATTCTCTCTCGGGTCCGGAGAAGAGATCTATGGAGGGTTATGTCAAGGAGTCTCTGGCTGCCGGCCTCATCCGCCCTTCCTCATTGCCTGTGGGCGTCAAGTTTTTCTTTGTTGAAAAGAAGGACAAGAGTCTACGCCCCTGCATAGACTTCCGTGGGCTGAATAATATAACTGTTAAGAACCGCTACCCCCTCCCCCTCATGTCCTCTGCTTTTGAGTCACTACAGGGAGCTACCATCTTCTCAAAGCTGGATCTGAGGAACGCCTACCACTTGGTCCGCATCAGGGAGGGTGACGAGTGGAAGACAGCCTTCAACACACACATCGGCCATTTTGAGTACCGGGTTATGCCGTTCGGCCTCACCAACGCCCCTGCCGTATTCCAGGCCATGATTAATGACGTCCTTCGGGATATGCTTGACCGTTTTGTATTTGTGTACCTGGATGATATTTTGATATTCTCCCAGTCTCCCCAGGAACACATCAGCCATGTTCGTCAGGTCCTCCAGCGGCTGCTGGAGAATAAACTGTTTGTGAAAGCAGAAAAGTGTGTGTTCCACATCCCCACTGTCTCCTTCCTGGGCTACATCGTCTCCGAGGGGCAGATTGGTATGGACCCGGAGAAGGTTAAGGCTGTCGTAGCCTGCCCTCCACCCTCCACTCGCAAGGAGTTACAGTGCTTCCTGGGGTTCGCCAATTTCTACCATAGGTTCATCAGGAACTATGGCACCCTGGCAGCACCTCTCACCTTGCTCACTTCCTGCAAATCACCCTTCGCCTGGACGCCGGTGGCTGATAGGACATTCAAGGACCTGAAGCGCCGCTTCTCCTCAGCTCCCATCTTGGTCCATCCTGACACCTCGCTCCAGTTTGTGGTGGAGGTTGACGCTTCGGATGTGGGTGTGGGGGCTGTCTTCTCCCAGCGTTCACCATCGGACCAGAAGCTCCACCCGTGTGCTTTCTACTCACACCGGCTGACTCCTACCGAGAGGAACTATGATATCGGTAATTGGGAGTTATTGGCGGTCAAGTTGGCATTGGAGGAGTGGAGACACTGGCTGGAGGGGGCCGAGCAACCAAGAACCTGGCATACATCCAGAGTGCCAAGCGGCTGAACTCTCGGCAGGCCCGTTGGGCCCTATTCTTCACCCAATTTAAATGTACTCTCTCGTATCGCCCCGGATCCAAGAACGCAAAGCCGGACGCACTCTCCCGCTGTTTTAGTGTTGCAGAGGACCACTCCATCCCTGAGCCTGTCCTGCCCGCGGCGTGCCTGGTAGCCGCGATCACTTGGGGGGTCGAGTCCCTGGTTAAAGAGGCCCAACGCCTCCAACCAGATCCTGGGAACGGTCCAGCCAACCGTCTGTTCGTTCCTGACGGGGTCCGCTCTCAGGTACTCCAGTGGGGCCACAGCTCGAAGCTCTCTTGTCACCCCGGGTTGAGCCGCACCCTAGTCTCTGATCGGGGCCCGCAATTCATCTCCCGTTTCTGGAAGGCATTCTGCACCCTCATCGGCGCCACAGCAAGCCTCTCCTCCGGTTACCACCCGCAGACCAATGGGCAGTCGGAGCGGGCAAATCAATCCCTGGAGGCTGCCTTGCGATACCTCACCTCGTCCAACCCCTCCACCTGGAGCAAGCACCTACCCTGGGTTGAGTATGCTCACAACTCACTCACTTCCTCTGCCACGCGGCTCTCACCGTTCCTCTGCTCCCTGGGCTACCAACCTCTGCTTTTTCCTGCTCAGGAGGAGGAGGTCGCTGTACCCGCGGCCCAGGACTTCATACGGCGGTGTCACCGGACCTGGAGGAGAGCCCGCAGGTACCAGCAGCAAGCAGAGCGTCACTGTACCCCGGCTCCTCGCTACACACTAGGGCAAGAGGTCTGGCTGTCCACCAAGGATATTCCCCTACGCACTGAGTCCCGTAAGCTGTCGCCCAGGTTCATTCGGCCGTTTCCCATCACTAAGATCATCAACCCCACTGTGGTCCGCCTCAAATTGCCCCGCACCCTCCGCATCCACCCTTCCTTCCACGTGTCCCGCATCAAGCCGGTTAGTTCCAGTCCCCTGGCCCCAGCCACGTCTGTTCCCCCCCCGCCCTGTCTCATTAATGGCCAGCCGGTATATTCGGTTAACCGCCTGCTGGATGTTCGCCGGCGAGGGAGGGGGTTTCAGTATTTGGTCGATTGGGAGGGGTATGGCCCTGAGGAGAGGTGTGCGTCCGTGTCTCTGCTAAGAGACACAATTGATTGAGTCTTGATCTAAGTAAACGGTGTTACCGGTTCTCTCGTCTCCTGCCTCATGTCTGCTCCTGGGTTCACTGGTAAAATCCCTGACAGTATGATTATTCGGGGCCCCAAAATGGCGGTGGCTGAGGCTGCATAAATATGGGAGGTAGTTTTAACAAAAGGATCTACATGATCAGTGAGTGACTAGGCGGGAGGGTTTGAATCACTCACTTCTAACACCAATATCAAAACACTAAAACGAGATAGATTCGATGTACAGATCTAACAATGGATGGGGATCCACTCGGACTTTAGATCAAAACATAAGGGAAGGAGGCCAAATATGTTCACAATATCATCTGACAATATAAATAAACAGTCATATAAGCTTCTCTAGTCTAATAACCGAGAATTACCACTACAAAACGTGTATCAGGAGCATAGCACGGAGGCGACCACTCAGCATCGCGGACGCAGGACCAAGACTGAAGGACCAAGAGCTAAGAGAGAGTGAGGAACCTGTCCACTGGGAAGAGAGAGGTAGGACGTGTCGATCTGGATTAGGGCGTATCTGCGGTCAATTTTTCGCAGAGCGCTCCTGACTCAAACCTGATCCAATCTGAGCCCCCCCCCCCCCCCCCTACATAAAAGAAGCATTTTTCTCCATGTATTTATTAGCTGGTAGAACTTTACAATCCCCCCATATCATATCATCATTGCATTTACAGTGTTTCACATTAAATCTAATTGTTTCACATTTAGGCCTATAAGTATTCCTGCTTATGGCAAAGGCCTACCACATTTCATTGCTCTTTATTTTATTCTTTTTTAGAGGGGATAGATAGTTCTTACATTTTGCACAAGTGCACAACTACAGCATAACCAGCATTTTATAACCATAACAATAACAAGTGCATTCAATTTCAATTCAATTGCATTTACAGCATTTGTTTGTTTCAGATTTATAAATGTATTCCTGTTTATGGCAAAGCCCTACCACATTTAATTGCTCTTCATTTTATTATTTTTAGTGCATTAAAAAACCCTTTTCATAAGAGCATAACCACGAGCAGCTTTTCATAACATTTCATTTGTTGTTTTAATGAGAACCTTGGGCTTGCATGCTCGTAACCAGGGATGGGATGTTAGGTGTAATGTGAGTGAAGTAATGAAGTAATGAAGTAATGTAATCTAGTCGGAAGTCGTTGTGAACGTCCAGTTTGTTGCGTGCTTTTGTTTTGATGACGACAAGTGCGCTGAAGGCCGTTTCTGACAGATATGTCGTAGTAAATGGGAGAATGATCCTGGTCGTGGCATGTAGTGCGAGCCTGGGAGCGATGCACGGTCCTCTGACAAACCAAAACTTCTTAAATCCTTGATCCTGGAAGTATTTCCTTGACAGTGAATCAGCCTGGAGGTCAGCAAGTTCATCCTTGCAGTTCAGGTATTCCAAATCCTCCTGGATCCAAATCCCACCACTCCTTGGAGACATACTGATCTGTGTCAGCAAATCGCGATTTTAACTCCTCTCACAGCAAGTTCATGTGGCTGGTGAACTCGCAACGTAAAGGCATGGGTACAGTGCCCCTGGACTGCTTCATCAGTAGTGGAAACTGTTGCAGCTCCCCTCTTTCCATTTTTCCGACCCTGTACTCCAGCTTGCGCGCAAAAGCATCAAGTGCCTCTTTGCATTGCATTATGTTGGACTCCGCACCCTGCAAACGCTTGTTCGTCTCATTATACAGACTGAATATGTCGGCCAGGTATGCTGTTTTAATCCAAAATCATTGCAGTCGCTCTCCACTCTCTTCCATGTGAATGGCTCCGTGTTGCTGGCTAGAAAACCATATTTTGCATATTCCAATTGTAAAAGTGCTCTTCCTGCATAGAGCTGTTATAAGCCTTTTCGAAGGATAACCGCCCGTATACCGTGGCTAGTCGGATGTAGGGCGTTAGATTCATACTGCTAGCCATCTGGTTCCTGGTCTGCATTAATCTTGAATTGGTTTCAGCTGACTCACTCCTTGTATCCCTTTTTTCTTTCGTAAAACTGTATTATTATCTATCAATTCTTTCACGATGTCTTGCGATGACTGCTGTCCCTGAGGGATGATCTCTCGCTTTCACCCAGACCCATTGTCTGGCATGAAACGGGACCTTTTGTTCTGACATTATTGGGGTCAGGTCTTGGCCCCTCCCTATTTCTTCTGGCATGAAGGGGCGTTGATTCAACTCATAAGAAGGGGAGGATCTCTGAGCGCGATGTTGATCATTCAATGCTTGTCCGATTTCCACCATTCTGGCGCTCCGATCCTTCGTATTTTCATTCTTCCCCATCCATAGTTCAACCAACCCCATCGTACGTTCCACCACCCCGTTGGCATGGGGTGTATTTCTTTCGGGACCCCCAGGTCGCTACATACTTGGGTCAGCATGTCAACCCCACTGTTCCCGTTTGCTGCTCTTACGGCTCTAGTGGTTACGTAGCCGGACATAGAACCCACAAGCACTATTATGTATTTTTCATCTTTCCTCCCGGTGAGCCCCATAGCCACGGCTACATCCATGCATACGGACCCCCATGGTACTATGCTTTTCTACCCTCCTGTGGCGCTTACATGTCATCTGCCATATCGAGCCGTTCTCTCCTCTGGGTCGCTCGTCGTGCTTTGAGTACGGGGAGAGGAGGAGAACTAGTTTTGGTTATGCTCACCCGATAGTCTGTCATGATCTCCAACTATCGGGCTCCATCCATCCATCTATTTGTGTCCGCTTATCCGGGGCCGGGTCGCGGTGGCAGCCGGCTAAGCAGGGCCCCCCAGGCTTCCTTCTCCCCAGCCACACTCTCTAGTTCCTCCTGGGGGATCCCGAGGCGTTCCCAGGCCAGATGAGATATATAATCTCTCCAGCGGGTTCTGGGTCTGCCCCGGGGTCTCCTCCCAGTTGGACATGCCCGGAAAACCTCCAAAGAGAGGCGCCCGGGGGGCATCCTAATCAGATGCCCGAACCACCTCAGCTGACTCCTTTCGATGCAGAGGAGCAGCGGCTCTACTCCGAGCTCCCTCCGGATGTCTGAGCTCCTCACCCTATCTCTAAGGCTGAGCCCAGCCACCCTGCGGAGGAAACTCATTTCGGCCGCTTGTATCCGCGATCTCATTCTTTTGGTCACTACCCAAAGCTCGTGACCATAGGTGAGGGTTGGAAAGTAGATGGACCTGTAAATCGAGAGCTTCGCCTTCCGGCTCAGCTCCCTCTTCACCACAACGGACCGGTACAGCGCCCGCATCACTGCAGACGCTGCACCAATCCGTCTGTCCATCTCCCGCTCCATTTTGCCCTCACTCGTGAACAAGACCCCGAGATACTTGAACTCCTTCGCTTGAGGCAGCAACTCACTCCCAACCCGGAGGGAACACTCCACCGTTTTCTGGCAGAGAACCATGGCCTCAGACTTGGAGGTGCCGACTCTCATCCCGACCGCTTCACACTCGCCTGCAAACCGCCCCAGTGCATGCTGGAGGTCACGGTCTGATGTAGCCAACAGAACCACATCATCTGCAAAGAGCAGAGATGCAATTCTGAGGTCCCCAAACCGGACACTCTCCTCACCTCGGCTGCGCCTTGAGATTCTGTCCATGAAGACCACGAACAGAACCGGTGACAAGGGACAACCTTGGCGGAGTCCAACACCCACTGAGAACGTGCTTGACTTTGTGCCGAGAATACGGACAGAGCTCGCACTTTGTTCGTACAGGGACCGAACGGCACGTACCAACGGCCCCGGTACCCCATACTCCCGTAGTACCCCCCACAGTATTCCCCGGGGGACACGGTCATAGGCCTTCTCCAAGTCCACAAAGCACATGTAGACTGGATGGGCAAACTCCCATGTCCCCCCAACAACCCTGCGAGGGTAAAGAGCTGGTCCACTGTGCCACGGCCGGGACGGAATCCGCATTGTTCCTTCTGAAGCTGAGGTTCGACAAGCACCCTGGAATAAACTTTCCCGGGGAGGCTGAGCAGTGTGATACCCCGATAGTTGGAGCACACCCTCCGGTCCCCTTTTTTGAAAATGGGGACCACCACCCCGGTCTGCCATTCCACAGGTACTGTCCCCGACCTCCACGCTACATTGACTAGGCGTGTCAGCCACGACAGCCCGACAATGTCCAGAGCCTTCAGCATCTCAGGGCGAATCTCATCCACACCTGGCGCCTTGCCACTGAAGAGCTTTTTGACTACTTCAGTGACCTCTACCAAGGATATGGGTGAGACTTCCCCCGAGTCTTCAGACTCTGCCTCTTCCACAGAGGATGTACTGGTCGGATTCAGGAGCTCCTCAAAGTGTTCTTTCCACCACCCGACAATAGCCTCAGTCTGGGTCAGCAGTTCTCCTCCCCGACTGTGCACAGCCTGAGCCAAGCCATGCTTTCCCTTCCTGAGTCGCCGGACAGTTTGCCAGAACCTCCTTGAGGCCAACCGAAAGTCCTGCTCCATGGCCTCCCCAAACTCCTCCCACACCCGGGTTTTTGCTTCAGCAACCGCTGAAGCTGCGGTCCTTTTGGCCTCCCGGTACCTGTCTGCTGTTTCAGGAGACCCCTGGGCCAACCAGGCCCGAAAGGCCAACTTCTTCAGCCTGACGGCTTCCTTCACCGCTGGTGTTCACCAACGGGTTCTTGGGTTGCCGCCACGACAGGCACCGACAGCCCTTTGACCACAGCTCCGAGCTGCAGCCTCTACAATGGAGGCTCTGAACATGGCCCACTCAGGTTCCATGTCCCCAACCTCCCCGGGATGAGAAGTTCTTCCGGAGGTGGGAGTTAAAGACCCTACAGACAGGGGCTTCCACCAGACGTTCCCAGTTCACCCTCACTACACGTTTGGGTTTACCAGGTCTGTCTGGCAGCCTCCCGCGCCATCTGATCCAACTCACCACCAGGTGGTGATCAGTTGACAGCTCTGCTCCTCTCTTCACCCGAGTGTCCAAAACATGCGGCCGCAGATCTGCTGATACGATTACAAAGTCGATCAGGTGGTCCGGTACCAGGTACACTTGTGGACCACCCTATGTTTGAACATGGAATTTGTTATGGCTAATGCCCCGGACAACACAGCTCCCAGGGTCACGGGGGCACCCAAACCCCCCCACCACGTTAAGGTGCCGATTCTTTGGGGGGCCGACTATCGGGCTCCTATTCTTTATTCTTCGTCTGTCCTTTTCATCGGTCGATATTAGAATACCCGGTCCGTCTCTCTACGGAACCGGCGGAGGTGTCTGCTATAGCCCACAGACTCTCCTCCTGCTTCTGGACGCTCGGGCAGCCTTCTCGGCTACTGCACGTTCCCACGGGTCGTACACTGTCCAGATGTGCACTTCTCCTGGGCCAAGGTCTAAAGACATCTGTTTTTTATCCAGCACGCTCTCCTCCGGTCTTCCAAGTTCAGTCTTCACATTGGGGGTTCGGTCATAGAGCACCACGATTCCTTCGTCGTGCCCCACGTTGGGCGCCAATCAAAATCAAGTCATTTGTTCTGCCAGTGTGGGGTTACGAGTTTGCAGGAACTCTTCAATTTGTTGTTGCAGTTCCATAAAGCGCATAAGCACGTGGCCGCGCGATAACCAGCGCACCTCTGTGTGCAGAAGGAGAGTTTGGTGCGCTTTGTCTTCACATAGATTTTGTTAGTTTGTATTTGCATTAACTCGTGACTTTTTTAACCAATATTTGACTATTACTAAACATATGCCTCAAATCGTCCAAGGCCTTGCGACCCTCCTGCAATCTTTGGCGCCCCCCAGGTTGGGAACCACTGCCCTAATCCATTCGACCAATGAGCAGACGTGACGTTGATGGGCGGACTTATGAGCCACGCCCTTTTTCCCCCGAAGGGAGGGATGAGATGGTGATGTCGCTCAATGGGGACAGTCTGGGGCAGTTGTTAACCCCCCTGTGAAGATAGGCTTGATTGAGATTCCTTCAACCCTGCATGGGGCACAGACTACACGGCATTTCACTGCCCCCTGTGGGGAGCAGCTTTGATGGAATGTCTTTCATCTCAGGGAAGAACAGGCTCTGGTGGAGATTCTTTACCCCCTATGGGGGGAAAAGTGTGATTGGGTTCTCCTGATTTTTGTGGAGACCAGACGGTTGCGGTAACGCCGTACCCTTAGAATAAGGAGGCATATGGTCCCAACCACCACCTTGGATGGCTGAGGCCCTACAGCACTGTCTACTTAGTGGTTGCCTACTGAATGTAAATACAGAGCTCTCGAGGTCTACTTACTGGGTGTGCCGATGTCTTTAGCTGTGCTCTTCTTGCGTAGTGGGTTCAGTGGGACCTGGACCTGAAGGACCTGGGACACCCGGTTCTGGGCTTTCCCGGGAGGCAGGGCCGAGCGAAGGGACACCGGGGACATGTCAGACTTGGTGGACCGCCGCTCACTCAGACTCTTGGACACTGGAAAGTAGCAAGGATCATCTGTCACCTTCTATAATAACACTTTCTAGCGACGATTTTACTGCAATTAAAGCCTTCTCAGTAAAAACAAAAACAACTAAAAGTAAATAATTCAATGCATAATCTGTTACAGATGTTGCGTTGTTTGTTTACATACTTTTTTGAGTACTTACATCAGGGTCTACTATAAACATAACCCTAACCCTAACTATTATATGATCGAGAAGCAAGCAATCGTTGCGGCTGTATAGCTGTTTGAATGTCACTCAATTAAAACATATTATGGTTTCGATAATGTCCAATATATGCACAGACGAAGAATTAATTCATTTCAGCCCTGCAGAAACACTAGGGGGCAATGTTGAGCCACAGATACAGTAACTACGACGACAGACATCATTTCAGATATTGGTATTCTTATTCATTATGCCATCCCATTTTCAGCTGTATGTCTGTGTGTATGTTTCTATGCGTATGCATGTGTGTGTGTGTGTGCATATGTGTTTGTCTGTCTTGGAAAAGCACAAGACATTTTTTTCTAGAAATAATGAATCGACATTGTGTTATTTCGACAACCCTAGATTTCATGTCAGCTTTTGGTACCACCTCAGCTCACTTGAAACCTCAACTCAAAAACTAGGAGGAACCAGGTACCAATTTTAGCCTTGTGGAAAACCTAAAAAAGCGAGGCGAGGCGGTACTATGCAATGGAAAAGCACCATTACTTCTGCACAAGCCATATATTATATGCATTTTTTTTATACATATTTTATATCTACTATTTCTGTTTGTAGATTTGTAATACATTGACACCTTGTACATTTGTACTCTGAAGTCAGTCTCAAGGCTGTAGTCAGGCAGGGTTAGGGTGTCTTGAGACTCACAGGTGCTGTAGGACGGCTCACAGTGCAGCGAGAGGATCTGGTGCTTTTCCTCGTCCGTCTCCACGTTCAGGTTGGACAGGTACTGCTTGACCTTGCGTGCCATGAGCGCGTCCTCGTACAGCTTCTTGGCGTTAAGCAGTGAGCTGCGGCGCACACGCTTCTTGTGAGCGCCGCCCTGCACGTCCAGCATGTTGGAGTTGGTGCTGCCCTGACTCAGAGACCTGAGGTAGGCAGAGATGGAGATCTGATGTATCCCCTTCTTGTTTTCCCTTTTTAAGGCTATTGCTTTGGCAACATTTTTAAGGATTTCTTTCATGTGAATTAAGCATTTTGAATGAGAGTTTTAGAGTGAAAAAGAGGAGGAGAGAGAAGGGAGTTCCGACAATAGAGGGGAGAGAGAAGGAGATGGAGAGGAAAAGGTGAAATTGTCTGAATGACTATGAGAACGAAGCAAGGAGGGAGAGAGGCATATATAGATAGAGTGCCAGAAGGAAATCCGATAAATTCAAAAGGAAGGAAGCACAGGCAAGTGTGGAAGTAAGAAGGGAAGTAGGGAGAGGGTGGAGGAAAGAGAAAGAGAAGAGGAGAGATGGATGCACACAGAAGATTAAGAGGAAAAGTACATTTCTAGAGTCCAGTACAGTCAATTAAAGCACAGGTCAAACCTCACACGCACACATACATGGGACAGAATTGGGCATTTAGTTTGCCAACTATTCAACTCCAGCTGCGCTGTAGTTAGGCCTGTGTGTTCATCCACCTGTACATCTGTGCAGTGAGAGGTTAATGTCCATGCGTTCGGGCTCGCTGCTGCTGTGCCATGCGTGGTAATATGACCAAAACAAACGGAGCCTTCTGTCAGGTGCTGGTGCAAACTGGTTAGGAGAACCCAAGAGGAGTTGATATGGGGAATATTATGATGAGGAGGATGATGATGGAATGGAGACAATGCACATGCATACACACATGACCTGGATCATATAGTAGATTTGAAATAATCTCTCTATCTCTATCTCTCTCTCTCTCACACTCACTCACTCTCTCTGACTACCTACTTAGGTTACTAGGCGGAGAAATTATGAAAATAAATCGCTTTAAATATTGATCAGACTTTGACATGAACACAAGGTGTTTATTAATCTAGTGATGGAAGGGGGGATTTCAATCTACTATTTGAGTCATGTCTCTGACGTATACGTACTGTACATTCAAACAAATGGGAAATGACAAGTAGAATGGCTGGGATGTGGGCATGGGCTCAGGGGATAGGCGCACGAAAAATGGAAAGGTTAATTGGACATGCATGCACGCACATACACACGACTGGCTCTTGCTATTCTCTCTTCAGTTTTGCCTTATTCTGCTCTGTTCTGCGGTTCTATTAAACTTTGATGCAATAGTGATGAGTAACTGCCGTTTCTCTTTCTTTCGCTTCATATTGGTTTCGACCAATCATGTTGCTAGGGGCTCGGAACTGTAAGCGCTTCATTGGCCACAACGTTGGGCAGTGGTAAATAGTAAAAAAGTGGCTGTAAAGGTTTTAAATCATCACTGTGTAGACTGGCCCCTTTGGAAATACACTAATTAAAATCGAAAAGTTTTCTTCTGTAGAATATCTCTAAATTTTCTGCTTTCGGGCCCAGGCTCTGTGTAGTAAGACTGCTGGAACCCAGATTAGTACTGCCCTAACTAATGCCAAAGGCTTTATATGGTTGGCATACTGCATGTAAAGACCTGCCTGCCCCAATTAATCTGTTGATATTGGTATTCCTTTATCTTACTTTTCATTTTATTTGATTGTATTTTATTTTGTACACTTTTTGGACTGTCGCAAGGTTCTATATAAGATAAGATAAGATAAAAGTTCAGTGATCCCGAAGGAAATTCTTGCATATATATATATAAATGACATAAATACACACATGCACACACATATTTTGAACACACAGGGAGAGCATGCAACTGCTACACTTGCAGATGAGGTAATGGGCGGGGGGGGGGGCTTGGACAGTGGATGGGGTGACATGAACCAGATTGGTCCAGACCAACTGGAGCTGGTTGCCAAACAAAACTTACCCTAAACTCTTCCACCTCTTCTTCCTGCAAGCGAGATGCGTGAAGATTGAAGCGTGATTTAGAGACAGGGGTATAGGGTCAAGACGGATGTGGGGTGAGTGGCTACCAAGTATTGATCACATGACCACAGAGGGACAGGAAATGACAGGTGAGGGGATGACATACACTGGACAAATCCCCATATCTTTAACTGTCACTGTAAATTGTGTGACCAGCGAATTCACTTCTAGTATATAAACAAACTTAGTCTCCCACAGAAACAATGAGAGACAATGAGAAAAAAAAGTGTTTCGGGTGATACTCATGGTGAATGGATGTGACAGCAGTGTATCCCGTTAGAAAGCATGTATGCTTGCAGTGTTGAGGAAGTTTCTGTAGGGGGCAGTCATGCACTGTGATTGTGACAGTGACAGACCACTGCAAAATCTGATATATACAGTACAAAAACACACATGCACACGCACACACGCACACACTATGAATTGCACTGAAAGCAAACAGATGGATGTGTTAACCTGATCACTTTGTTTACCTTGTGGATGTATGCATTGTAGCCATGGTAACGTTCCCCATCTGCCCTTAACTCAAATGTAATGATACCCTGTGGGATCTATAATGTACTTGTTTACTCGAGTACAAGCTTGCATCTGTAGCTTGGACAACTCTTTAGTGGAGAGTATCTCTAGGCTATGAGCTTTATAAATAGAATACAGGTCAATCAAGTTCAAGCATTTCCTTAGATCCTTAGAGATGAATGAGTGTGAAGGAGAGTAGGATCAATACCAGGCCAGTGAAAGGTGTGTGTGAGAGAGAGAGAGAGAGAGTGTATGTGTATGTGTATGTGTGTGTGTGTGTGTGTGTGTGTACAGTGTGAGGGTGCAGGGGGAGATACCTCTGTCGGAACATGAGAGCCGGGTCCATGTTGGCCGAGGTCATGCGCACCACATGTCGAATCTCCTTGGCGATCATCCGCAACTTCTCAAAGTTCACGAGGCCATCCACGCTGGAGTCATTACCTAAAGAGAGAGTGACACACACACACACACACACACGCACACACACACACACACACACAGGTTAAGCTTAGGTATTACTGTCACATTCTCTTCACATTCTCATGAAATATTCCTGAGGTAGTTTGAAGGGGATTGGCACCTGTAAATGCCCCTTCAATTCAGTGTCAATAAGCAGGAGACACGTGTGTCTCAGCATACAGCAGCAGGCAACCAATCAGCAGGTACCAGTCTACCATATCAGCCAATCAGAGGTGGTGGATGAAATAGCATGTATTTAATCCATCTCTTTTGAGTTTGGAGTGGATAAAAAAACCCTACCTTTCCTCTTTTCCATGTGTGCCTTTAAGATGTTAGTCTTTTCTATTTTAGATTAAAGCCTTGTCAAGGCAAATTTTCTTTTTTCTTCATCTTGCATAATTAGGGAAGCTGTTAAAAATAGTAAAGCGGGGGAGGCCATTACCAGAAGTAAAACTAATGAGTCGAGATCTTACTTCCCACACAGAGGAAGTAAGAAACAAAGGAAAAAATGATAGGTCACAATGTTCGAAAAGAGACATCCGCTTTCGAGTCTCGTTTCGATTTCATAGAATTTCATTCAATGTGTAAAAAACTCAGAAAGAGGAAAGACAAAAGAGGAAGAATAATAAGCAAAATGTCATCCAAGACAAAATAACAAAGTAGAGTTATTATTCAGAAAACTGAATATTGACACTGTTGGGCAGACAACTTGTATTTCCAGAATTCTTCTTTTTTCCACAAATCAATTCTATTGGTCACCCTTCACGTCTGTGGGTTTTAGCTCCACCCCCCCTCCATACACAGCAGTAGTGGTTAGCTCCACCCCTCCATACACAGCAGTAGTGGTTAGCGCCACCCCTCCATACACAACAGCAATGGTTAGCTCCACCCCTCCATACACAGCAGTAGTGGTTAGCTCCACCCCTCCATACACAGCAGTAGTGGTTAGCTCCACCCCTCCATACACAACAGTAGAGGTTAGCTCCACCACTCCATACACAACAGTAGTGGTTAGCTCCACCCCTCCATACACAACAGTAGTGGTTAGCTCCACCCCTCCATACACAGCAGTAGTGGTTAGCTCCACCCCTCCATACACAGCAGTCGTAATTAGCTCCACCCCTTCATACACAGCAGTAGTGGTTAGCTCCACCCTGCAGTAGTGATTAGCTCCACACCTCCATACACAGCAGTAGTGGTTAGCTCCACCCCTCCATACACAGCAGTAGCAGGCAGTTGTTTGCAATGCAAGCACAGCAAAGCAAGGCTAAATAAAGAACTGACCGTTTGAAGTACAGTGCTTTCTTTACACAATAAACACTAAGTCTAAAAAGGCAGTTGGATTAATTTTCCATAACAAGATATTTGATTTTGGCCAAATGTAATCAACGACAGGAAGTATTGAGTGCACACATACAGTTGTGGTCAAAAGTTTACATACACTTGTAAAGAACATGTATGTCATGGCAGTCCAGAGTTTCCAATTATTTCTACAAATCTTATTTTTCTGTGATAGAGTGATTGGAGCACATACTTCTTTGTCACAAAAAACATTCATGAAGTTTGGTTCTTTTATGAATTTGTTATGGGTCGACTGAAAATGTGACCAAATCTGCTGGGTCAAAAATATACATACAGCAACATGAATGATCAATTTAGGTGATGTAGAAAGTTGTGTCAATCAAATTAGCTTTGTGGCCTCTTACCTTCTTGTGAGTGATTATGATTGACTACAGCTGGTGACTACTCTGAGCCTATTTAAATATGACTCATTTGATACGATCATTAGACTCAGACACAAACACTACAATGGGAAAGTCAAAGGAGCTCAGCACAGATCTGAAAAAGCGGATCATTGACTTGGACAAGTCAGGAAAGTCACTTGGAGCAATTTCAAAGCAGCTACAGGAGATCAACTGTGCAAACAATTGTTTGTAAGTATAAAGTGCATGGCACAGTTGTGTCACTGCCACGATCAGGAAGAAACCTGCTGCTGAGAGAAAATTGGTCAGGATGGTCAAGAGTCAACCGAGAACCACCAAAAAGCAGGTCTGCAATGAATTAGAAACTGCTGGAACACAGGTGTCAGTGTCCACAGTCAAGCGTGTTTTACATCGCCATGGGCTGAGAGGCTGCCGTGCAAGAAGGAAGCCCTTGCTCCAGAAGCGGCACCTTAAGGCTCGACTGAAGTTTGCTGCTGATCACATGGACAAAGAAAAGGCCTTCTGGAGGAAAGTTCTGTGGTCAGATGAAACAAAAATGGAGCTCTTTGGCCACAATGACCAGAAATATGTTTGGAGGAGAGAAGGTGAGGCCTTTAACCCCAAGAACACCATGCCTACCGTCAAGCATGGTGGTGGTAGTATTATGCTCTGGGTCTGTTTTGTTGCCAATGGAACTGGTGCTTTACAGAAAGTAAATGGAATAATGAAGAAGGAGGATTACCTCCAAATTCTTCAGGAGAACCTAAAATCATCAGCCAGAAGGTTGGGTCTTGGGCGCAGTTGGGTGTTCCAACAGGACAATGACCCCAAACACACATCAAAAGTGGTAAAGGAATGGCTAAATCAGGCTAGAATTAAGGTTTTAGAATGGTCTTCCCAAAGTCCTGATTTAAACCCCATCGAGAACATGTGGACAGTGCTGAAGAAACAAGTCCATGTCAGAAAGCCAACAAATTTAGCTGAACTGCACCGATTCTGTCAAGAGGAGTGGTCAAAGATTCAACCAGAAGCTTGCCAGAAGCTTGTGGATGTGCTACCAAAAGCGCCTAATTGATGTGAAAATGGCCAAGGGACATGTAACCAAATATTAGCATTGCTGTATGTATATTTCTGACCCAGCAGATTTGGTCATATTTTCAGTAGACCCATAATACATTCATAAAAGAACCGAACTTCATGAATGTTTTTTGTGACAAAGAAGTATGTGCTCCAATCACTATCACAGAAAAATAAGTGTTGCAGAAACTGGAAAAAGTATATGTAACTTTTGACCACAACTGTAGCTATGATAAACTGTGTAACCTGTAATTTGATGCTAACGTAATGCCATGCTCTTACTGCCTCAGATGCGGCCATTCTATGTAATGACAAAACGTGCGTCTGGACATTCTCTGTTCAAAGACCTTGTAACTTCATTCGAGATTGAATTTGCTCAAATAAAAATAATGACATATGCAGGTACATGACCATATACAAAGATACAATACCAACTTTGACGACACTTAGTTCAATTATTTTAAAAACACTGGGTAGGACATAGAAGGTTTCCACCAAACAGCAATATATATATATATACACTGTATATATGAGTGGAAAAAAAAATAAAAGTTAGACCCAAACACAATCGCGAAATGGATCGCCATGGACTGGAGGCCCATCAACATTGTTGAAGACTAGGGGCTACAAGGCATTATCCAGATCGCCTCAGGCGACCCATCATACAAGCCACCTTCTATTGTTGCAAGAATTCACGAATTGCATGGCAGTGAAAAGGCAAAGAAAGCAGAGGAATTGACACAAGCTACATGTATTGCACTGACTGGAGACCACTGGACATCAGTAAGCAACCATAACTTCCTGCGGCACAGCTAATGGATTACAAATGGCAACTACACACATTTGCATTGTGTGGTGAAAATGGATGAAAGGCATTTTGCTGAAGCATGTGCTAGCCAGTTTATTGAAGTTGTACAGGAGGACAAGATCACCACTGTAGGAAGAGATAGAACTAGCAATATGATGCCGGCAGCAAGAATACTACGATATGAGCAAATGCCCAGTGTATACTGAGGGTAATAAAAAATTGTCTGATATTTTAAACACAGTCTAATAAACACCTCAGAGCTGAAATTTCAGCAAGCCTCTCATGGGCAAGAAGAGGAGACACTCGTCCAGGATGTACCAACGTGCTGGAATTCAAATCTTGAGATGATAAAGGGGGTCCAACACAAAAAAGACCCACTGAAGGCAACAGGCGCAGGAGAAGCACAAGTTAACCATGCTAACCTCAGTTGAATATGACAGGCTGGCAAAGTTGGAAACCCTGCTGGAGCCATGCAGGTAAGGTGATTTCCCTATCCTCTTCAATTTTAATTTCTGACAAATCCAATTTGTATCATATATTATTGTATATTAGAAATAAATTCAGGCCTGTCCCCTAAATGGGTGTTATCTGAATGAAAAGTGTAGTCAGTAATTCTGGTGGTCTAGCGTGTTTGTAGGTACGTCACTGAGCTCCTGGGTGGTGACGAATATGTGTCCTGCTCTGTGGTGCTGCCTGCACTCTGCCACCTCTTGTGTACAATAGAGGCCTCAGATGTTGACCCTGTCTATGTAGTGCGCTTTAAGGCTGCATTCACAGAGGACCTAAATAGATGAAAGGAGAACACAAACATGTCATGGTTTAAGGTAGCAACAGCTCTAGATTCCAGATTCAAGGACCTCAGGTGCCTGCCCAGAGCAGAGAGGGAAGAGGTGTGGCGAAAGCTGACTGAGATGCTAAAGGATGGGGAACCTGCACCACAGCCCCCACAGAGGAAATGGAATCTGAGCCACCAAAGAAGAAGATGGCCCTCCTACTGATGGAGTCAGAGTCTGATGATGATGTCCACAGACAAAACTCTAGACAGCTATAGGGCAGAGCCCAGTGTCCACTACAGTGGTGGTTGGCACAGTGGTGGTGCCCATGGTAAGCTAGCACATATTGCACAATGGTACTTAGCTACACCTGCTTCAGCAGGCCAGAGTCAGCTCTGTCATCTGAAAATATCAACAAGCTAGTCTGCCTGTGCAACTGGTTAAAAGAAGAGTAGACATTAGGTCGGTTGGATTCATGTCATGAGATGTTATAATAAAGTAAAAAACCCTCTTTCTCTTACCAGTTTGTGATGCATTTCTTTATTACACCACACATGTATTTGTTTTATCTCCCCCAAAATACAAAAAATACTAGTATTTTAAAGTTGTGATTAATCATGATTAATCACAGATTATTATTGTGATTAACTCGAATAATTTTTTTAATCGATTGACACCACTAATATATATACACACACCAGGGAAGGCAAACATGTGGCCTGTGAACTCATATAATACGGCCCGGGAGGCAATTTGATGAAATGGAATGATTTCTTCTTTCCTATTGATTTCTTCACTTTATCCTTTATCACCAAAAATCCCACAAATAACGACTATGCTACACAAGTTGTAATATGTGTTTTCGGCTGTTCGTGTATCTGGAGACGGAGCTAAGGCTGCGGCAGAAAAGAATACGTCCTATGTCCTTTCCTCACTACTTTTCCAGAACCTTGTCATGAGGTCAAGGAAAGATGAGAAGGATAATTCATAAGGACTAAGGAAAAGACAACCGCAGTGCTAAGAGTGTCCTACTGCACTGCACTAAGATGCGTCATTATGCAACGGCAGATGTTATGGATGTGGGTCTGCTGTGGTGAAACTACAATGATCTGAAGATGGACTACTAAAAGTGCATCTTAGGTTAGAAATATTACATCATTGCCAACATTGGAATTGAAATAAAAGTCACATTGAGACCTCCTGTCCGCTCATATACTGTATGAATCCCAATTAGTGTTATTGTTTACATGATGATGGGTTGTTTCTGTGAACACGAATGGGGCTGCTGCAAGGAATTTTGGGACACACCACTATTTATTTTCCTTTCATATAGGATTGTACAGTGTACCCTATGCTAAAGGAGATGCCACTGCCACTTAGATACATCCGAGTCATTGACAAATTTAGGGAATTTCCTACACAAAAAATACTTTCTGACTGCAGCCGAGGACTTTTGCGCACCGTTTTCAGTCAACCCTTCTGATGTGACATAGGACCCCCAATTGAGGTTTATTGAATTGCAATGAGACACCACGTTGGAAAGGAATAAAACAGTGGGCCTAAATCTCTAGCCTTGGGTATAGTCATTATTTTAATTAAGGTAATAAGACATTTTAAAACTGTATAGCACTCAGAGAGTGCTATACCAATCATATGAAAAGTGTTTTGGTTCGTCCGGCTGAGTAGCATTTAGTCTGTTACAGCCCTCAACCTCAAATTAGTTTGACACCCATGATGTATACTGTCTAAGGTTATGGTTGGTTATGGCGTGGTTCATGGTTATAGTTTCACTATAACCATGAATCCCACCATTTACCAAGAGGACATGTGGTCTATAGGACAGGGTTACAGGACTTACTCAATTAAAGAAACTACAAAAATGGCCACCTTACCCTCATGCAGGAAGGTGAGGTCCTTCTTGACCACGGGAAACAGGGGGATGATGGGAGGCTGCATGCTCTGGCTGCTCAGCACGTTGCGGTACTTGGACATGTTCCTGGAGGGGTCGAACACATCCTGGAGGTCCGTAAACAGCTTCTCGTACTTACTGGGCAGCTTCTCCCATGATGCCCGGAGACGGGCTACCGGAGCCAGGTTCAGGCCGCTGGGATGAGGACAGGGGTGATCCAGGGGTATGGAGGGAAGTGAAAGGATGCAGGATGAGAGGGAGACAAAGAGGACAGAGAAAGAGAAAGTTATAATTGGGTTTAAATATCCTTCTAAAATACATCACCCGCATACACTTATCGAACACACTTTGTCCAACACATGCACACACACACACACACACATTGATCAGCATGCACACACACACACACACACACGCACACACACTATAAGGTCAGCGTCCATGTGAGAGGATGTGAGGAGACTGAGGTGGTTTATCAGTGGGTAGACAATCACTATGCTGCTTGTGTTTCAGAGAGTATGAGGGCACACTAAACAATTTCCTTTTTGCTCCTGCTTAGAATGGGGTCCTCACATTCTGAATATAAAAACTGAGAAACATTGGATTTTACACACATACATACACACATACTTCTGTAAGTACACATACACACATCCACAAGTGCTGCACACAGGCCAGTTTAAGAGAAGCCACACCAATAATTAATAACACCTTTTTAACACCTAACATTTAAACCTCCAGAATCGTCACTCAATAATTCCAATGGCTCAACATAAAGCTGACGTAATGGTGTCCTGGAAGAGAGAGAGATAGAGAGGCAGGGAGAGAGAGAATAGAATCGAATAGAAAGAGAGCGAGGCAAAGAGAGAGAGAGATACAGAGAGACTAGCATACACACAAAACCTTGTAAGTGACTTGGATGACATAAAACACCAGTTGTTAACTTGCCAACAATCTTGCCAATCAATAACAGTTAATTAATTCCACTGAGGGTAATTAGTTACGAGCAGCTTGTAGACGGAGAATCACAGCAACACACAACAACATACTAAGGTTGTCAAAAGTACCGATACTTGGATTCTTTTTGACACCAAAACAAAGTTAATGTACACAGACAAACATACAGTAAAACAAATAAACAAGCTGCTCTTGGGCCACACAGGCAGCATGAACGCCCCCACAAGTGAATGTCAAATACAAATAGACAAAAGGAAAAGCATTGCATTCCTCCCATGGAGAATTATGCTCAGAATCATCAGCTGAACCAACACACACACACACACACACATACACAACACACACACACACACTGTGGCAGGACGGGACATTCCGGCCCCTCCCTCCCGAGTCGCAGCTGCCTCCTAATTAGCTGATAGGTGACAGCTGCGACTGATTAAGGACTCGGCTATAAAGCCGCGTAATGACTAAGAGTCGGGGGTTCGGGGAATCGCGGAGATCGCGCGGACCCGAGCGAGACGCCACGGACAGTACCCCGCGGAGCGCGGCTACCCGGGACGAGGAGTCCTGAACGGAGAGGACTCCTACCATGTGTTAAGTACTGCCTTGCTGTCCTGTGCTAATAAACGGCCCGACACAGAGCCTTAACACCCGTCCTGGTCGTGGTTTCTCTATGCGTCCTGCCTCGGGTGAAAGCGGAGTTGCCACATATGGTGGAGAACGCGGGCTATCCGATTCACGCGCGGACGCATTGATAGGGGGAAAAAAAAAAATGGATCCCATGGAGACCCTCTTTAATATTTTTGTAGAGGGGGGTCCGAACATGGAGGCCCTGGTCGACCAGTTGGTCCAGGAGGGCAGTCCCCCGGTCACAACCAGCCAGCAGGGGAAGCCGGCCAAGAAGAAGAAGAAGAAGAAGGCGGGGGTTGCTGCAGAGGCGGGCCCACGGGTCCCGGAGGTGAAGGAAGCCCTCTCACTCCAGGAGGAGGCCGACCTGGCTAGAGAGCAGGTGGAGCGGCTCCGCCTGGAGTTGACCCGGGGAAAGCTGGAAATGGGCCAGCAAATGGGAGAGATGAGGGCGCAAGTGGCGGCCATGCAGGAGGGCAACGAGGGGGTATTCCAGGGGCTGCAGGCTGTGCAGCTCCAGGCCAAGGAACAGCGGGAGGCCATGGCCCAGCAGGAGGAGCAGGCCAAAGAGCTCCGGGCACAGCTGACGGCCGCAGCCCAGCGGGAGAAGCAGGCCCAGAAGCAGGCCCTGAAGGAGGCCCAAGAGCTCCGGGCCCAGCTGAAGACTGCAGGCCAGCGGGAGGAGCAGGCCCAGCAGCAGGCCAGAGAGCTCCAGACCCAGCTGACGGCGAACCAGGCCCAGCTTGCGGCAGAGCATGCCCAGCTGACGGCTGCAGCCCAGCGGGAGAAGCAGGCCCAGAAGCAGGCCCTGAAGGAGGCCCAAGAGCTCCGGGCCCAGCTGAAGACTGCAGGCCAGCGGGAGGAGCAGGCGAGCGGGAGCAGGCCCAGCGAGCGACCGCAGGCCAGCGGGAGGAGCAGGCCCAGCAGCAGGTGAGAGAGCTCCAGGCCCAGCTGACGGGGGAGCAGGCCCAGCTGAAGGCCGCAGGCCAGCGGGAGGAGCAGGCCCAGCAGCAGGCGAGAGAGCTCCAGGTCCAGCTGGTTGCGGAACAGGCCCAGCGAGCGACCGCAGGCCGGCGGGAGGAGCAGGCCCGGCAGCAGGCGAGAGAGCTCCAGGCCCAGCTGACGGGGGAGCAGGCCCAGCTGAAGGCCGCAGGCCAGAAGGAGGAGCAGGCCCGGGCGCGGTACAGAGAGCTCCAAGCCCAGCTGACGGAGGAGCGGGCCCAGCGGAAGGCCGCGGGCCAGAGAGAGGAGCAGGCCTGGGAGCAGGCCAGAGAGCCCCAGGCGACGCAGCCGACGACCCGGGAGGCGACGCAGCAGACGACGCAGCAGGCGACGCAGCAGGCGACGCAGCCGACGGCGCAGCCGACGGCGCAGCCGACGATGCAACCGACGATGCGGGAGGCGACGCAGCCGGCGACGCAGCCGACGACGCAGCAGGCGACGCAGCCAACGACGCAGCCGACGACGCAGCAGGCGACGCAGCCGACGACGCAGCAGGCGACGCAGCCGACGACGCAGCCGACGATGCAACCGACGATGCGGGAGACGACGCGGCCGACGACGCAGCGGCAGGCGACGTGGGCGACGACGCAGCGGCAGGCGACGCGGGCGACGACGCAGCGGCAGGCGACGCGGGCGACGACGCAGCGGCAGGCGACGCGGGTGACGACGCAGCGGCAGACGATGCGGCGGCAGGCGACGCAGCGGCAGGCGACGCAGATGACGACGACGCGGCGGCCGACGACGCGGCAGCCGACGACGCGGCAGGCGACGACGTGGCCGACGACCCGGGACGAGGTGCAGCCGACGACCCGGGACGAGGTGCAGCCGACGACGTGGCCGACGACCCGGGACGAGGGGCAGCCGAGCCGGGACGAGAGACAGCCAACGCCAAGCCGGGACGAGGTGCCGCAGGGGACTCTGCGGAAGCGGGATGGGGAGCCGAAATGTCCCCTCCGGCCCCCGGAAAGGGTGGGGGCCGGGACCGGTGGCCCCGGCATTGAGTAAAGGGGGGGGGTGTGTGGCAGGACGGGACATTCCGGCCCCTCCCTCCCGAGTCGCAGCTGCCTCCTAATTAGCTGATAGGTGACAGCTGCGACTGATTAAGGACTCGGCTATAAAGCCGCGTAATGACTAAGAGTCGGGGGTTCGGGGAATCGCGGAGATCGCGCGGACCCGAGCGAGACGCCACGGACAGTACCCCGCGGAGCGCGGCTACCCAGGACGAGGAGTCCTGAACGGAGAGGACTCCTACCATGTGTTAAGTACTGCCTTGCTGTCCTGTGCTAATAAACGGCCCGACACAGAGCCTTAACACCCGTCCTGGTCGTGGTTTCTCTATGCGTCCTGCCTCGGGTGAAAGCGGAGTTGCCACAACACACACACACACACACACACACACACACGCTTACCTGATGATGGCAAACATGGAGTTGAAGTTCTTGCACTCCCGGCAGTGCAGGGCGATCTTGATGAAGTGCTTGATGGTCTTCATCCTCTTCAGCGCATTGCCTTCCTTCAGGATCTCTGTCGCGACCCAGAAGGTCTCCTGGTTGATCACCTCCTCAAACTGCTTCAGGTGACCGCTGCCCGTACCCGAGTCCAGCTTGAACAGGTCGTCCACGTACCTGGTAACCATGGCGACAAGGAGAGGAAGCAGAGGGTTCATAGAAAACAATGACATCATGGGTGAAAAACATTGTATGTTGGATGAATCATTTACACCATTCAACACAATTATTCTGTTATCATTAGAAACAATGTTTGTGAATCATTTTGTTTGTATTTTTGGGGAAATGGTATTTCCATTGTTAATTGAAAAAAATGTGCCTGTGAACAAAAACACTACACCCAATTAACAAAGAATTATGAAAAATCTAATGAGAAAAACATACAAAAATACTTTAAAACATGGATGTGTGTATGTGTGTGTGCATCCACCCACTCGGTGGACTCGATGTTCCGGAAAAGCTCAAAGTCCCTCATGGAAAGCTGGGCGGCCACCTCCACAGTGCTGAGCTGCAGCAGGCTGATCTGGCTCTCACGCAGCAGGTCCTGGGCGTCCTCGTCCGAACACAGTGTCTCCGTCTCCATGTTGTTCTTCAGGTAATACCTGGAGGGGCAGGCACAACTGATGACACCCGGCAGCTTATCTCACACACAGCCTTTTGTTGATGCCAAGGCACAAGGTTTGCCACAACTGCTTTTAGATTATTTGCACCATGCATTTGGAATGAACTGCAAGTGCACGTTGAAGCTCAATAATCTGGTTCCAATGGGCCAATTCAGATATCTATTCACATCCCTGATTGATTGGAAGTGTAACTTGTTTTATTGATTTATTAATGTCGTACTTTTAATTTTATTTAGTTTTTTATTTTGTATTGTTATAATCATGAATGATAATACGTTAAATGTATAGAAATGTTAACACAAAAGACATAAAGGTTAGACATAAACATGACCTGCTGATATACTGGGATATTACACAGGTAAGGTGGGTATGGTGAATAAGGCCAGTATAGTATCTGTTTGGTGTTGGCAGTGCAAACACAAACTACAAATAAAATGCCAAATGATAGTTTCTGGGTTCCATTTCTTTTTGCAGTGTAACATGACAAGTACATTTCCATTTCCCTTCAAAACGGCTGTGTGTAGACATGGGTGCCCAGCGTAATTGTATATGTGAAATTGATGCACGTGAGCTGTAATTTCACCAGATGAGTGTGAGAACATTATCAGGAGAGGGGATGCATGGGCTAGTTTTTTATTATGAGCTCCATTGACTTCTTGTTTACATGTTGTTTACCATGCCACGGATTCAATGTTAAGGTATGGGAGATTTTGCTAAATGCTGTGAACAAAATATGTTACATTCGTTAATAAACGGTTTATTCCCAGCATTGGTTAATATAAAGGGACCTAAATTGCAATGTCTCTCTCTCTCTCTTCCACCCCACCCCTCTCTCTCAGAACATATACATCTTCTCACTTCATCCCAAATGGGCACATTTCCTGTCGACAGCTAACGTTTGGATGATCGCTGTGATGACACCAGTGATAAATTACGCTCATGTATTTACATGTATTTACAGTTCCCTGGTCATCCAGTACAATGCCAAGGTTTGTTGCAGTGAGTGTAGGGGAGACTTCGATGTCCTCAATGGTGACAAGGAGGGCAGTCTTTCCCCAGTCTTGTCTCGGCTAAGCTTCAGGTGGCTGGCAGTCATTCCATTTGCTGATGTCAGCCAGGCATTTAGAGATGTGTGTTGCGATTTGGGTGTCAGAGGGGGGGAAGGAAAGAAACGTTTGGGTGTCGTCTGCATAGCAGTGATAGGAGAATCCGTGGGATGTGATTACAAGGCCTAGAGATCTAGTGTATTAGGAGAACAGAAGGGGTCCCAGTACCGAGCCTTGGGGAACTCCAGTGTCAAGGGTGCAAGTACAGGGAGCTGGCAGTCGTTCCATTTGCTGATGTCAGCCAGGCATTTAGAGATGTGTGTTGCGATTTGGCTGTCAGAGGGGGGGAAGGAAAGAAACGTTTGGGTGTCGTCTGCATAGCAGTGATAGGAGAATCCGTGGGATGTGATTACAAGGCCTAGAGATCTAGTGTATTAGGAGAACAGAAGGGGTCCCAGTACTGAGCCTTGGGGAACTCCAGTGTCAAGGGTGCAAGTACAGGGAGCCATTCCATGTGACCTGATAGGTGTGATCTGTCAGGTAGGAAGTGAACCAGGATAACGCAGTCCAGCAATGCCAAGCTCTGCCAGGGTGGAGAGAAGAATCTGGTGGTTCACTGTGTCGAACGCAGCAGACAAGTCAAGAAGGATGAGCACAGATGAGAGGGACGAACCTCTGGCGTCACAGAGGGATTCGGTTACTGTGAGCAGGGCCATGTCAATGTTATTGACATTTGTACCCGAGATGATGAGGGAAGAAAAGAGATTATTCAACATCAACTGCCTGTGTCCTTATATTGGAAGAGCCCTGGAAAGCCAGTGTTATCCTGCTTATAGCAAGCAGCTATTCTACAGAGTTGAATCCGAAGTGAAAGATAAAGCAATACATCCATGCCCTTGCTCTCTCTGCACCTCTAATGTAGCCATTAAAGGTGCATAGGCAGTGGGTCCTGATCACCACACTGTAATGCCAAACACTTAGATCCAAGCATCCTGATGGAAGGAAAGGAGATGACAAGTAGGGAGGGAAGGAGAGAGTGAAGAGCTAATGGAAGAGCGGTGCCAGTCTGACTAGGCAAGAGAGATTGGCCAGCTGAACTAAGCTACCAACACATGCTATCATATAGCTTGTGTGTGTGCATGTTCTCATGTTGGGGCTGGGCGATTTGGACAAAATCTTTTATACCGATATAGCTAATTTAAAGTGCCACGATTATACCACCAGGTGTGAGCGTGATTAGCCATGACAAACCGTTTCAAAATTGTCATGTGACTACAATTGTCATTATGAGAAAGTGACATCACATGGAGGAGTGTCCACCGAGATGTATGATAACTAGATCTGTCTACCAGACTACCTAATGGACTGTACCGACAAAGTGATCTAGTCAGCAAATATCTAGGTGGACACTGCCACTATGTCACAATGACAATTTTGAAACGGCTTGTAATGTCTAATCACGCTCACACCTGGTGGTAATCTCCTTTTACCACCATATAAATCGATAACGATGTATATTACGTCATAGCATGTTTTGCAGTAAAGCAATAAAATAAAATAAAAATAAAAATAATAATCACATGGTAATGTGTATATTTGTATATTCCTGTATATTCCTGTGTGTATTAAATACTTGATCAAAGAACTACTAAAATACAAATATTAGTGTACGAAGCGTCGGTCGGCATGACCCCCACCCTCTCACTGTTTTGGTACAGTGGCAGGCAGAGTCAGGGGGAGGTTGAGATTTGTGGAGACACACCAACATTAGGGAGAAAGAGGAGGCGTGCGTGTATAAAATATGTGTGTATAAAATATGAGGGTGAGCAGCTACAGGTACCTGGGAGTCCAAATCTGCATCGCAGAGGATCTGACTTGGACTATACACATTGACACTCTGGTGAGGAAGGCGAAGCAACGCCTCTACAACCTCAGGCAACTGAGGAAATTCAGTGTCTCCTGGAGGATCCTTAAGAACTTCTACGCTGGTGCAGTGGAGAGCATCATGACAGGGAGCATCACTGCCTGGTTCTCCAACAGCTCCTCTCAGAACAGGAGGGCTCTGCAGAGGGTAGTGCGCACTATTGCCACTACACTCCCCACCCTGCAGGACCTGTACTCCAGGAGGTGTCGAACCAAAGCCTGCAGGATCATGAAGGATCCTCACCACCCCAACAACGAACTGTTCCAGCTGCTGCGGTCAGGCAAGCGCCTCCGCAGTCATGCTGCTAGAACAGAGAGTCTAAAACAGAGTTTCTTTCCACAGGCCATCAAGACTGTGAACTCTGACCTCACCAGGGCCCCCTCACTGCCCCTCTCATGTACACACTCACGTACACACGTGCACACATAGTGAGTACTCACATAGTTTTACTACATAACTTATTACAGAACTTATGTCGTACATACATGCAATCACACATGGTCTGTACTTACTCATATTTTTGGTTGTTTATATTGCCTTGTTTTTATGCTGCTGTTTATATGCCTATTTGTTTATATTTCTCATTCCTGTTGCTCATTTTACTGTAAATACTCATCGCAACTTCTTCATTTCACTGCACATCCTCTATGTGGATGTGACAATTAAACTTCTTGAATCTTGTCAGCCTATAAGTATGGGTATGTCCGTGTTTTGCCTTTGACTGCATGTGTCTTGTGCTATGTCTGTGTGCATGCATCGTGTACATGTGTGCGTGATGTATGTGCCTGTGATGTCTGAGAAAGTGGAAGGGAAGGTGTGGGGGGACACACACAGTGAAAGGATTATATATTCACAGTAACCTAGTTGGGATGTGTGGTCGGAGACCAGCCTGATACACACACAGCCATGAGGAGAGGGGATTCATATCCCCAGGAGCACAGAGAGAAACTCAATAGGAAGTGCTCTGGACCGATTTTCAATAAGCCCAATTTGGCCAAATCGGCCAATCAAAAGTGAGGAGCCGTATAATAACAAACCTCCCTCCATGAAAAATCGACAACTAAATGCCAGATATTGTTACTGATTTACTTATTTAGTTAAGACTCAAAATCAGTTTGCCACAGAATAATCTATTAATTAGTGCATTGAAGTAGTTTCTTCACAACATTGCATTGTATTTCATTTATCAAGTGCTAATACTTCCTTATCTATGGACTGAAACAAGTCGATAGTTTGCAAACAGAGCAATAGTTTTCAGTACATTCGTCATGCACAGCAGAGAGGGGAGACGTCACTGAAAAACCTGTTGCCCCTGTTGGAAGTTTAAAACATTGTTAATGGAAGTGTTTAAATCCAGGAAATTAAATTGAACACTCAACGCCAGTACTCACTGAATGTCAGTTGTCCAATAACATGGCAGAACGCGCGTTGCATTCTCCACATTCATTTGCAAAACGGAACTTTTGTCCCACAATCCTTTTTCCCACATGATATATTATCCATATGTAATGTAAATGAATTTGCTTTAACACGTTATAATTGTGTTCACTTTGACAGTCCTTAGTCTGTAGGGATAATTGTGACCATGGTAAAACATATATTTGCCAGTTTACATTGGCAAGATGGGCCAATCTGAACCCAGAGTACAGCCATATGCTGCATTGTCACAATGCCTCTCCTGATCTCCATCCTATCAGCCAGAGAACCCTTATCTAACAACAGTTTTCATAGCTACTCCAATGTTGATTGCATGCTTTGATTGTTTTCAGCCTCACTCTTGAGTTACTTTGAAAAAAAGCTAAAGGAGACCTATTATGGAAAAACTGACTTTTTCAGTGTTTCAGTGCTACATGGGTATCTGTGAGTGCCTACCAACTCAAAAACGCTGAAGGAAATAAACAATCTGTTCCTTGTGGGCTGACTAAATCAGAAAGCATGGGTTTCAGCGAGCGGTTCCGATTCAGGTGCCCGCTGCATTAGAATGATACAACCCCCCCCATGTGTAACTCCACCCACGGCTTTGGAAACTACCTTCGCCAAAAGTTTGCCATCTTTTTCTCACAAGCACTGGAGCTGCTAGCATTATGTCTGAAGGAGTCATATTATATTATGTATAAATTATATCCAGGGCTCAATCATCGTATAACATGGATGCCATGTATTGTTCCCTTTCCAGCGCCGCCATGTAACATGATGTCACAATGCAGACATAGTTGTTCGCCTCAAGTCCGTGTGAACACAAGTGCTCCGGGTTCACTTTGCCCTTCACCATTTCATTTATTTTAGATTAGACCTGCAGGACTACTCGACGAGTTGTCTCTCTCTGAAAAAAGTTCGACAGATATCGCAGAAACACACCCTGTTGATAGAAATATGCATATGCCTATAAGAATTAGACTCTGCTTTTAATAGGCCTAATAACCAATGTAACAATTGTATGATCATTTTTCAAAACATCTAATCATTGATTTAATTATTGAATGGAATCTGCTGACTCTCAGCAGCGCTCTGCACTCCATCCAGTCACTGCTGTCACGTCAGGTGCGCTGCAGCAGTTTGCGATCATGCAGTTAGTCTGTTCATAACTTCATTTGTAACTGCCTGTCAGTTGGTCTTTTCATGAGTTCATTTAAATATACCTGTTTTAATTTGATGAAGAATAATAGCTAATAAATAATGTATGAACGAGATTGATCTACTACGCCCTGCTGTTCATTTTGTTTCACGGTAAAGAAATCATGATCAGCGGGAATTTATTTACTTATGATCAGCGGGATTATATTTATTTATGATCAGTGGTGTTATATTTACTTATGTCTTAACTTTCTTTACTACTGAGTTTGAGCGAAAAACGAACGCCTTTCTCACTCAGTAAATGTATCGATATCGATGAGAAGAGAGAAATTGTCACAAAATGTACGTTCTGAAGCCCTGTGTTGAAGCCTGAACTTGTTCAGGAGCTTCTTCTTGTTCTTGGTCAGACTCAGGTTCAAAACGATGTGTTCACGCCAGCAGCCATTGTCTCCCAGGGCACGCTATGGTAGCGCTAAACCTGGTATAAGCACGCCCAGCTGAAGTGGGGGGTTAGCAGTGTTAGCAGTGTCTCATTTACATAAGCTATTGAAACCGACTGCTGGAGAACAGGGCTGTCTTGACAGAGTGCAAAGGGTGCTGCAGTGCTTGATCCATGAGGTATTTTGACAAAAGCATGTGACAGACATTTCATTAAGATCTCAAGGAACTGTGTCAGCTGGTGGAAAAGGGGCATAATATGTCTCCATACCTCCCGTTGAGCTGGATGCGGTCGGCTAGCTTCGAGAGCTGGTCGGGCAGCCGCCGCTGCTTGATGACGCCCTCAGGGCTGACGGACACCTCACACAGGGAGTAGGTCTCGGGCGAGGCCAGCAGGCCAAACTCGTTGACGGTGTGGGACACCACGTCCTTGGCTGTGGTGTCCTTGCTAATGATGATGTAGCAGCTCTGCTGGTCTGCCTTGAACACCCGGATCACCTGGTCAGGGATGTCTGGTGGAGAGGGAGAGAGAGGTAAATATATAGTCATGTCAAGTCAAGTAGAACTTTATTTTATTATTGCTGCACAACCAATTGCCCATTTGGGCAAGATCAAGACATAAGTCACGTAAAAACACATGTAAAAACACACAGTTATGCACAGTACAACAACATCAAGACGCCCAAGTAGATGGATAAACATGCATATGTAGGCCTGCCTGTATACATGAATGCCTATATACCAGTTTTTCCCAAAGAGGTGCACAGGTACTACAGGGGCTCATCGGAAACACAACCTAGTTAGCTTCCAATTAAGACACATGGCATTGAACGTATTGGGGGTGGGGGGGAGAAGAGAAACTGATTGGCCACTGCTATACACAGAAATGAAAGAAAGAAATACATTTACAAAGGAATACATTTACAGACCAAACTAAGAAGAACAAGGTGTATGCATAGGATAACTCAAACAGAAAGAGAAGACAAATATTGATAGACAGGTACACACACTGAGAGTGATGAAACCCAGAGATATAGTGGCCCACAACGAACCTGTTCTCCACCATGGACACAATATTTCCCATTGTGTGCCTCATGTTTGCAATGAACAATGAAATGCAGTATGGATGAGAAATGGGGAAAGAAACTTTTCCAAAAGAGAGGTATTCATGTTGGATGGGCTATGTGTGGTGTGCATATGGAGCTCAGGAAACAGAAAGAAACACTGTTTTATAAACGGCCATTTTGATGTACGGAAGCCACAGCTTATAGTGAATGTGAGAGGACAGAGAAATGACTGGTGAAGTGGGGGAGACTGAACACACATGCATATTATGATGTAAAGGGGGTTTTGTCAATGAGACAAATGCCCTAAATGTAATGTGAATGCAAAATGTGTATGTGTGTGTGTGTGTTGAGTAGACACACAACCGAGTATAGATTATCGAGTATCATCGAGTATTGTTTGTGATGTGGGTAGGAGCGTTGTGCTTGACTTGGTAATAATTGCAAAAATAAGTGGATGTGAATTTAACTACATTTGGCTATGGATTTAGACTATGATAACTGGCACAACATAGTCATTCCCACAATTGCCTCCCTCCTTGTCTCCCCTTGCATGTTTTAATTTTGTGTGATGAAGATTTTTATCACAGTATCTTGTGCATTGACTTCCCTGGCCAGCAGGGAGGTCAGCAGGTACTTGGTGAGTACCTCTGCCAATATGAGCTCTCCTGATTTTCTCCTGATTTTTCCAGGTAAGACTGTCCAGAGAAACGCAGTGACATGCTGCTAACCCTAAAACTAGTTAACAATCACTTCTAACCTAAACCTAACCATAACCCAAAACTTTACCGTCTGTATATACAGACATGTATACTGTATCTGTATCTCTAATCCAATACCTACACTTGTAACTTGAAATAAATCATCTATTACCTAACACTTAAACTTAATCATCTCTAACCCAATACCCAAACTTGACCACCTTTAACCCAATACCTATAACCATCTCTAACCTTGTGTGGCTAGCCAATCATAGCACAATTATTCCATGTCAGTCAGGGATCTCCTACTGGATTGTGGGCGCAATCGCTGTGGCATATTTGAGTAAAGGCCTCCGAGGGGCAGGTTTACAGGCTCATTCTACTTGTGGAATGGCAACGCCCTGGGCTCTGTTTAGAAAGGGGCTCTGCAGATTTGTGCAGTGGCAAGCTAGATGGACACTCGCAAAAAAGACTGCACTCCTTGAAGTGGATTGTAAGTCTTGTTAAGTTCTTATTTGTAAGCTGTTTCCTATTGTGTTCAAACCTCTCTAGACTGATACTTAAGCTTCCTAGTGCTGAGTTCTGGTAGTGTAGAGACCCGACAGGGGAAAATGTTCAGCACTTAAAGGAACACGATCAAAACTAAATGCTAGCCAGGGGTTATGCTATTTTTTGCATTCTGGAAGGCAAGGAATTTTCAGTCTTTTCATTGCCCTAGAAGTTGAAACTATTTATACTTCAGCTGACATGTGTAGAGAAGGAGCATGGAAGTCATTAGAGTGTAAACACAAACCGTCTTGCCCAGCAAGCCTCATCATACAAAACATATTCGGGTTTCATGACACAACGTCAGGTAACATCACATAACATCACGTTAAAACATAATGAATTACCATGATGGCCTTCCCAGTAAGTGACTATAGCACACACATAATTATAAATAGATACCTGTCTGAAAGGTTACCATTTATATTTATGAAAATTCACAGCAGTGTTTTCTGTCTGGGTAAGTGTCTGATTTTCATGGAGAGGTTTTTGATGACACAGCACTCTAACCCTATGACAACACACTTCATCTGTTCCATGCTCCCCGCCACCTCTTCCTCCTCCTCTCCCCGTCTCCCTGCCAACGCTTTTCCCGCTCACTCCATCACTGAGACGGAGGAGATAAATCAGCAGTTGTGTGTGGGGGGGAGTTTGAGTGGAGGAGACAGCGCCCTGATGACCCTGGAGGAGAGGGTTGAAGCAGTTGGAGGAGAGAGGAGGTGGGAGTGGAACAAGGCAGTGCACTAGTACTGACAAGAGGTGAAATGTGAATCTACATTAATATAAGGCGCTTGTTAAGAATATGTTGGCTAAAGAGTGGACAGGCAACTGGAAATGCATGCAGTCAACAAGGCGAGATCAACACACAAGGCAAAAGGGATAGATCAGGTACTTACAGTAGAGTCCCAAGGCTTGCCAAGCAAAGGGGGAAAGAGAACCGAGAGAGAACGAATAAGTCATGGAGAAAGAAAAACTTTGCTAGTGGGAGAGTGTGTGTGTGTTTGTGTGTGTTTAGGATCAAAACCACCATGATCAAATGGGAATATTTCGGGTTTCTTGCTTTCCTCATTTCAATGTGAGTACACCAAAAGACTGTGTGTGACTCTGCATGGGAGCATCTGGTTAAACTCACTGCAATAGAACTGGTTTTCAGGAAGAGAGGAGAAAGAGATTGATGCATAGAAAATACAACTGTGTTACAACGATGACAAGATGACTGTATGAGACATTACACAGTTTTAGGTGCTTCTCAGTTGCATTTAATGTATAGATTGGAATTTGACTGATTGTTATGTGCTCAATTGTGTTGAAAAATGTCACACAGTATGACCATGTTGTTCTGATCATATCCCATGCTCTGCAGTGCGGATGCTTTAATATCATTGTTAACAGAAGAATAATCCATGTCACACAATGAGCCGATAGAAACAACTATATCCATGAATCACCAGAAACTCTTTGTGGTTGATTTCTATTCGGTTTGTATAAGAATAACCTGATTCAGCTCACATGTGGAGAATAGCCAACTAGAATCTTTAAATGAGATCTTTAACTATTTTATGTAGTTTTGAAAGGATGCTTTATAGTTGCTGTATTCCCCTGATATTGATCAAAAACACTTTAGCCCGCTATTGTACATGTGATTCCTCTAATCTAGCTGTGAGTAGGTATAGGGCGGCACCTGGTCAGCAGCACCCACACTCAGCTCCCTGGCTAGTTCCACTAGCTGGGGGAAAACCTGATCAGCAGTACCCTGTATGAAGCGCAATATACCGCAATTGGCCACACTAGACAAAACAAGCAAAGCAGAAGTAGTGAATAACGGTTTGGGTAACACATGCGTTTGTTGCAGACAGCTGTGACGGCACCTGGCTTCAGCCCGCCTAAAGCCCTAGGAACCAGAGCCATTCAGGCTTCCTTTCTTTTACTTGATTCTTGAACCCATGTTGTATTTTTTGCAAATAAAGTCTTACTTTTGCTTACAAAATTCAAGCAAAACTACCACAGGACTGTCAGCTAAGCAATAAGACAGGTGTTTTGTGTGGTCTAGTGTTTGTGTCTTGAGTACATCTGCATAGCCGCAATATACACATCCCATGCAGAGTGCATGTCAACTCTGTGGCTGATTTGCATAATTAGATCAGGTGATTTGGCTAGACAAGCGCATGTACTGTATGTACAGAATTACATGTACAATTGCATAGATTTGTATGCATTCACATATGTGGTATTTACATGCCCTACTTCTTGTAATACTAATATCACAAATGATAAAATCCTCTTTACTTTATTACTAGTTAATTTAATAAGCTTTGTATATTTTTACATGCTGCCAATGTGTCTTGCCATTATCATGGTCCAAATTATTTTGACTCCATGAAGTGTCTATAATCTATGTGTTTGTAATCAGCTATCACAAACACAACTGTCACCCTTTTCTTTTGAAGAGAAATCACATGCATGTGCCTTTATCCTATCAGTGGTGGTGGGTTTTACAAATATCCCCCTCCATCTCCCTGCCTCCCTCCATCTCCCCCCCTGCCTCCCCTCCCTCCCCGCCCTCCCTCCCTCCCTCCCTCCCTCCCTCCATCTCCCCCCCCCCTCCCTGCCTCCCCTCCCTCCCTCCTCACCTGCAGGGTTGGAGAAGTCCAGCACGCTGGAGGCGGGCTGCAGCAGGTCTGGGCTACTGGACGACAGGCTGCCGGGGATAGGCATGATGGCCACGCTGTGCCGGCACTGTTTGGTGCCCACCACGCTGTCGTCCTGGGAGTGGCCCACACCGCCGTCACTGCAGGGCGGAGGACCACAGACAATATGGATGACGTGTGTGTGTTGTCAGAGGTTTCCTATGTACAGACGTTTAATATGTAGAGGTTTGAATGATTTATCCCCCAAACTGAGGACATTCTCATTGGACTCGCCACGCTGCGTTCTGCTTTTAATAATGTCATGGGCTTTGGCAAGTTTGGGAAGTTCTTGTAAAATGATTTTATTCTTTATCTATGAAACCTAAAAAAAATGTACCATAAATTATATAACAACCAATACAAAAAAAGAGTCCAATAAAAACACCAAGGTTTGCAGAGAGGTAACAGGTCCAAATCTGTGTCATTTAATGAGGCGAAGGAACGGCTGAAATAAATCCATGATAGCGATCCATGAGCATGATGGTACGAATAGATCGGCATTCTCTATCAATGCAACAATACATACATGCATAGATACATCGATGAAGATATATATACACAGTATATATTCAGCTGTTGTATGTATTGTATGTTGCATTGATAGATGCAAAATTGATTGATGCATAAATGCATTTCCAGATTCATCAAATAAATGCAAATACATACATGTGACTTAAATGTCACTTAAGTTTCTGCTCGTATGCACACAAGAATGTTACCAAAACTCTTTCAAGAGCATATAAGCTGTAATATGAGTTGTTCAAAACTCTGTCACCAAGCTTCTGTTTCCTTCATTTGACATTGGACTGCCGCTCTTACTAGTCATTTCATTGTGCCCTCATCTTGTACAGTGGTAAAATTGCACCTGACTGGAGAAATATGTCGCTTTGTATAAGCGTCTGCCAAATGCCCTAAATGTAAATGTAATATTCGCATAATAGCAGTGGATGGAAATGCACATAAATGAGCATTTTCTTTTGCTGATTTGGTTAAGATTTGCCATAGATTTCGATGAAAACAAACCTAGAGAGACAGAGAGAGAAAGAGACAGACAGAGAGATACAGAGACAGGCAGAGAGACAGACAGAGGCAGAGAGAGAGAGACAGACTGGGAAGAGACAGGGTGTGAGGTGTTCTATTAAAAAAGTTTACATCTTTTGGATACTTTTTAGAATTTTAAATATGGCTTCATTATTGATCTGCTTTGGTAATGTGCATGTTGATATTTCCAACAATGAAGCTCTTATAAATTAATTGGGAGCCATATGAAAAAAAGAAAGAGGGAGAGATGGAGGAGTGAGAAAAAAATTCTCCTTCTCTCTCATACAAAAGGAGGGAGTCCAGCACCTCCTGCCACACTAACATATTGCGAATGGAGAGAAGCACGAGGAGCATCCGGCGCTGTCAAGAATGTCAAGAGGAGCAGAGAGCAGCTGAGTGGGGAGGCTGAAGACGGAGGGGGCTGAGGAAGAGGAGGACCACCAGGAGGTGCATTGTGAATTAATGAACATACTGCAGTCCTGTGGGCTGAGCTGAAGGTCAATACAGCTACAATGTAAAGACTAGTGCATATTGCAGCCTGCAGCATGCTTTATGTGTGTATATCTATATATATAGATATACATATAGATATAATAATTGTAATTTTTGCTGTTAATATGAGGTTTTTATTGTGTGTGTGTGTGTGTGTGTGTGTGTATAAAGTGTATGTCTGCAGTCAATGGCATGGATTGGATGGAAGGAGTTGATTGTGGAGAGACACAGCAGGTCTTACCCAAAAAGGCCCCTGAAGCAGCACAGACAGGATATAGAAAAACAAAGAAACAACACATTGGAAGAGAAAAGAACCTTGACAAAGACTTGAAAGAAGAAGAACAGAAACAGAATCTCCATTGAAGTCGGCTTGGTGTGCCATCATGAAACCACGTGAGATCGTTACCAGGAACGCAATCCACTGACACACAGAGAACAGTTCGGACCATAAAATCATTGCTTTACTTCTAGAACGCACACACACACTTTTTGAAATAGCTTCTACAGTACTGCTTTAACTCTGACTGATCTCTTAGTATATCCTCGTCAATGTCTTGTTTCACAATCAAATGTCCGTTGAGCCTAATAACCAGCCTTTGAACAGTAACATATGTAGATAAATAATTATAATGACTCTTGTGGAACAACAGAGCTGCAAATGGTAAAGAAGATTAAATAGTTAGTGTGGATGTGCCTCTGTTAAGTCTCTCGTGTGCTTTTATGAGAGCTCACAGAGATGCGGTCAAAAAGTGTGTGTGTGATGAGAGAAATGTGTGCGTCTTTGCGTGCAAGTGCGTCTTCATGCTCTGGTGCCAAAAACACAAACATTTGTGTAACGAAGAATTGGCTGTGTGACCAGTACAAGTTGTTTGCCTGTGCGTGTGCCTAAACACGCTTCCATTGACAGTTAGCAGTGTAATTAACAGGGATGAGACCATGTTTCCTCTGTCTCACGCCTACGACACAATGGAGAGTGAGTGGGGGGGTGAAATGACATCAAGGCGATAATATGAGAACAATATTAAAACCCCCACCCACTAATCACTATGCTCCCAGATAATCTGTCTATCCAGCTGTGATGGCATGGAACACATCTGCACTACTATCCAAAAAAAATATGAATGAATAATATCTATTGCGCTTCTGATATAGTTCCGATATAGTTCCAATATAAACCTATATATATAACCTATATAAACCAACACCATCTCTCTCTCTCTCTCTCTCTCTCTCTCGCTCTCTCTCTCACCTGAAGGGCTTTGGAGGTAGTATGCTGAAGCGCGTCTTCTCCAGCATCTTGCGGATCTTGTTGCGGCCGCCAGACACCGTGTTGGCCTTCATCTTCCTGGTGCTCTTCTGGTCGCTAGGAAACTCCATGTCACCTGGCAGGTTGGGGATGGAGAATCGGTTGGCCTTCTTCTCCTGGATCTTGGGGATGTGGGGTGCGCCATTCTGCTTCTCGTGCATAATCCTGCTCAGCAGCTCCTTGAAGACTACAAGAGGAGGAGGAGGAGGAGGAGGAGGAGGAGGGGTGGGGACAATGTCATTAGAGCTTTCTAAACATGACTTATGGACCAGAATATCAAACTGATGGGCAAAATCACCAAAGATGTTGGTCTTGACGGTGAGGGAGAGGTGGGTGTTGTTCCTCAAGATGTCCACTGCCTTGGAGTAGGAGATGTTCTCAAAGTTCTGCCCGTTGATCTCCATGATCTGGAACGGAACAAGGAAGAGCCAGAACCAGCAGTTAGTAACATCACACAGTTATTTACATGTAGATACCGCATCCTTTTCGTGCAAGATACGTCTCATATTGGTTAGGGGTTCAGACCGGTTCTGTACCATTCTAACAGTAGAAAATGCCAGCACTCCTTTTCAATGTTCCAAAGAAAAAAATGCCACAGCTAAGGTTCGGCACAGGTTCAGCACAGACTGAGAGTCCAGGCACACCATCCACCTCTGCCCAGCATCCATCTAGCTAATGTATCGAGGATTCGAGTCCAATGGGACATAAGGGACTGTAATATTTTTGGCTGATCCCGCTGGTGCTGGATCGAGTCATTTGTCCGACCGAGTCCTTCTCCGTTTTCCCAGCAGATGGGACGGAAGAGTCAGGGAAATCCAAAGGTGGAGGAGTTTCTTCATGACCAACAATAAGTGGAATATTAAGACTCTTTCTCCCTCTGGCCTGCCGAACCTAGAGCATCTGACGATCTCTTGCCGTCCATTCCCAAGAGAGGCTACAAGGCTGCCTCTCTTCCCCCATAAACAAAGGATAGTACCGGAGGCGGTAGTGACGAGGGAAGTTAGGCGGTGGTATGTCCAAGTTGATGACGATATGCGGGACACCATGAGTCGACTGGGATGTTCAGATCCAGCTCTAGTGACGTCAGCGAGATTACGGACGTGGTGACGAGCTTCATAGCAACGCTAGAGAACACCATCATCAACAACATGGACGAATACAAAGCGCCGTCCTACGGACTATGGCGAGCAGTGAAGGATGCAAAGAGAAGGTACAGAGAGTGGAGGCGCAGATGGAGCAGCGCGACACTAGACGCCTATGGCAAGGGCTACGGACTATCATGGATTATCCGGGCAGAACCCCCTCAACTATGAGTACCGACGCATCCCTAGCAAACGATCTGAACTTATTCTTTGCGCTGTTCGAGGTGAGAAACAACACTGCTAGCGGGACCATAGCTGAAGTGAGTTCCATTGAGCACGGCGTGAGGAGGCTCTGATGAGGGTGAACACCAGAAAAGCTGCAGGTCCCGACAGCATATCTGGACGAGTACTGAAGACCTGTGCTAACCAGGTGATCAGTGGGGTCACCTGGAGCTCGTTGCGTTTGGGCCTTATAAACCACTGCTTCCAGCGCTCGGTAACGTTTGCTCCCAGGAATACTGCTGCTGTGAGTCTTTGAAGAGAATAGACTTTTGTTTGTTGCTTTGCCAATTCTCACCTGTTGTGGATGACTGTTTAGTTTAAGTTTAGTTACCCTTTTTGAAGAAATCCTGAGTTGCCATACCCTGGAAATCCAGAGTTCTCACGAGAGCACAATTTGAATTTGCTCAGCGAGTCACTCTGGTGATCAGTAATATGCTCATTACCAATTCCTGTTGATCCAACGTAAACCAATCACATCGGTGTATCCTGATATAGGCGGGCCAGAAGCGGGCTAAACAGATGACGACAGCGCTGCGACACTGGTCTGTTTACTACCGTCACGCCAACATGAAAAAGTCTTTCGGATATACTTGCATACTCCGTTGTTTGCAAAAACGGCAAAAGTCATTTAGTGGCTCCATTTCCATTAGGCTACATTTACGTCTCTCTGTCAAACTATTCTCCAAAACAAACTCGTTTCCGTCGCTCGGGATACGTCACCCCGTGTATTCTTCTGATTGGTCGTAGTGTTATCCAATTGCGTGCAGTGATATTTTCAAATGCATGCTTGGTGCCGCCCCTCGAGTTGGGGGGGTTGTCGAGTTTTCATTACTCATTACCAGACCCTACAGCTTTCTAGATGTGGGTCTGGATTTCCAGGCTAGAGTTGCCATGGAAAGACAATAAAATCTGTATTTTTGCCTCTTACCCGGTGGTCCTGCATTTGTGCTCAGTCTGCATTGTGACAGTACCGACCGGTGGCCCTCACATCTGTGGTCATGAAATATTTTAAGTGGCTGATGGACTACATCTGTGCCGTCTTATCTCCCTCCATGGACCCACTGCAATTTGCCTACCGGACAAATAGATCCACAGACGATGCTGTCTCCCAAGTACTGCACAGCTTCCTCTCTCATCTTGACAGTTGGAAGGGGGGGTATGTGAGAATGTTGTGTACTGACTTTAGCTCTGCTTTCAACACCATAGTTCCAACTAGACTGGCTGATTGAGCTGGGTCTGAATACCCACCTGTGCGACTGGATTCTGGACTTCCTAACCGCCAGGACCCAGGTCGTCAGGGTGGGCAAACACACCTCCAGACCCCTCACCCTGAACACAGGGTTGTGTCCTCAGCCCCATACTGTACTCCCTGTACACACATGACTGTGGGGCCAGGTCCAGCTCCAACACCATTGTCAAGTTTGCGGATGACACGATGAGAAGGTCTACCTAGAGGAAGCTGCTAACATGTCACTATGGTGCCAAGACAACAGCCTCATGTTGAATGTCTTCAAAAATAAGGAGCTGATAGGAGGACACAACAACAGAGGACTGGCACACCATTGGGGATTAATGGTACTGCTGTGGAGAGGGTAAGCAGCTTCAGGTACCTGGGAGTCCACAAAGCAGCGGATCTGACTTGGACTACACACATTGACACTCTGGTGATGGAGGCGAAGCAGAGCCTCCAGCAACTCAGGCAGCAAAGGAAATTCCAAGTCTCCTGGAGGATCCTTAAGAACTTCTACGCTGTTGCGGTGGAGAGCATCCTGAGAGAGAGCATCACTACCTGGTACGGCAACAGGTCTCTCAGGACAGGAGGGCTCTGCAGAGGGTGGTGCATTCGGCTGAGCGCACTATTCGCACTACACTCCCCACCCTGCAGGGCCTGTACTCCAGGAGGTGTCGAACCAGAGCCTGCAGGATCATGAAGGATCCTCACCACTCCAACAACAACCTGTTCCAACTTCTGCAGTCAGGCAAGCGCCTCCGCAATCATGCTGCCAGAACAGAGAGACTAAAACTGAGTTTCTTTCCGCAGGCCATCAGGACTGTGAACTCTGACCTCACTAGGGCCCCCCACTGCTCACTCCTATGCACATAACCTGACATTTTTTTTTGATATTGCCCTGTTGTTGATATGCCTTTTTATATGACTACTTTTTTTTGTATAAGTTTTACTTTGATTATTATATTTAAAAGAAAGAAATTATATTAAAGAAACAAAAAAACAAACCTGCTTCTTTTGCTGTAAAGACTGTAAATAGTGTGGACATTTGATTCTCTGGTAATTTCTATTTGTTCTGCACATTCCATTTCACTTCACTGCATATCTTGTATGTGACCATTACATTTTTGAATGTTGAATTTCACAGGTGAGATTTGAGAATGTCTTTTGCAATATTTTACTGTTACAAATATAATTTAACCAAGCATCCTGTAACATAAATCATAAAAAACAAACAGTGATTGGAAGAATGTTACCTGGTCGCCTCGCTTCAGGCCGGCCTCTGAGGCCTTGCTGCCCGGCTCCACAGCGTCCACGAAGATGCCGAAGCCCCTCTCGCTACCACCGTGCAGGCTGAAGTAGAGCGGTGCCTCCCTGGACACCTTCTGGAGGCTGATCTGCCGCCACTTGGCCTTTGCGGCACATGCGATATTCAGCAGCCGCAGGTGGCCCTTCATCTTCTGAAGATGAGGAGGAGTTGGACATGTATGAGCACATCTTTCTTTTTGCAAACTCTCTAAAATGGTTCTATCTAGGGTGAGTCAGCAAGAGGACATGAAAACATGAGTAGGGTGCAACACTGTTCGTGACCTCACAACTCGATTGAACGTGTCACTGTCCAATATGTAAATATATGCTAATTATAGAGGGTTCAAGGCATTTACAAAATTCGACTTTACATATTAGAATCCTTGATATTCTTAATGAGGGTAAAGGCAGGCTGCTAAGAGTTAATTGAATTCATGTATTGCTGGAAGATGTGTAACCCTGGCCAGTCAGAGGTGATCTCAGGCGTGAACCTACTGTGTCTTCCAAGTGCTTCTCAAACTCCTCCAGGAAGCGTGTCATGGCCGGAGCGCCCTCAAAGTCATTGAAGTGATTGTTGACCCAGAGCAGCACTATTCGGGTCACCTATAGACACAAAAGGAACGCTATTCAGAGACTAAAGAATAGCAATCGTTTTGCAGAAATTAGTTTACCTAAAATACAAATCTGGCCATTTCAAAGTATCAATGAAGTCCATGCTACTTCTAGAGACATGTAATGGTTTTGTGTAGGGATGCACCAATACTGATACCAGTATTCGGTATCGGTCTGATACTGTGCTCATGTACTCGTACTCGTACTCGTTAAACTACTCCGATACAACCGCACGGATACCACTTTGGCAACACAACGTTAACCTTGCAATATTCTTCGCCAAGGAATATTGAAATAAAGAGATGCAACCGAGTTGTCCCCATCAGAACCGCGAATTAACGGAGCACCCCCCCCCCCATCAGAACCACGAATTAACGGAGCACCCCCCATCAGAACCGCAAATTAACAGAGCACCCCCCCCCCCCCGTCAGAACCGCGAATTAACGGAGCACCCCCCCCCCCACCCCCCAGACAAAAAATAACATGTTTTCAAAGTCATTAGAACTGTAGGCCTAATGGTTTTATTAAGTACTCGTATCGGTATTCGGTATTGGCAAGTACCCAAATGTAAGTACTTGTACTTGTACTCGGTCTGAAAAAAAGTAGTATCGGTGCATCCCTAGTTTTGTGCATGCATGGTTGTATGTGACCCATTTGACTTTCCACTGGTAATTAATATGGAACCTATAGGCTCTGTCAGCTGAAGATAAGAACAATAACAAGATAAAAATAAAAACAATAGAATAATGAATGTACAGTGAATAAGCCTAAAAGAAAAATATAGGTAAGATATTTAGTAGTTGGCAATGGTATTGAGAAGTAGCAATGAGTAGTAGTATTGCACATGATATGAGGAATATTGCACATGATGATGAAAGGTAATATTGCAAGGTAATATTGAAAGGTAATATTGAGAATTAGTATTGCACAATATTAAGAAGATTGCACATGAAGTTGGAAAGTACTATTGCACATATTGTTCTCAGTGTTTCAACTGTGCTTCCCGCAGAAGGGGGAGGAGTTATATAGTTTAATGACCACTGGCAGAAAAGACCTCCGGTGGCGTTCTGTGACTGAAGGTGCTCTGGTTTTAATGTAGGGACCCCAAGTTTATTGTAAAACTTGGGGAACTCTGCCTATCCTGGCCAGACAATAAACATTGGCTAACGCACCTACATACAGCCTCAATAACAGCAGGGGCCGTTACCATGGGGATAACAGTCTCAGTCTCAATGACCCATCCTCCCACCTCCTCTTACCTAGAATTCTCAGCCCAAAATAACTTTTTTCCACCCGTGTTCTAATTCAAGGTAAAAAAAATTATGCTATTGTGGTTTTGTATTTGTTTTGTTTTTCATTCCATATTGGGGCTGCGTGCATTGCCAATGGTGGGGTGTATTCCTATTATTCATATTAGGGGGCCTGTCTTTGAATGGGGAAGTGGCATATTTGTATTAGGGCATAGTATTGGAGGTGTATTTGTATTAGCGGTTGTATTTTGCACTTCCAGGCCATGGTAATGGACTATTGGCAGCACATGATTGATGCAGGAGGCCTGGAGGTGGGTGGAGGGAGGTGCAGTGGTGGGGTGGATGTGTGCTCGGCATGCAGACAGCTGAGCAGGCAGAAGTGGTATTGATCACCCCTTTGATGCTCAGCTCATTTATTTCCATGGAGAAACGTAAAGCTGTATACGATGATGGCAATAACAGAGCGGAGGACAGGATAATACGGGTAATAAACTCACAGGGCATGCATACACTCTTTAGCATCGTCCATGTCACCTAAACAGTGTAATTTCCCACTATGAACATTTCACATAATCGTCTGCTGAATTAAGCGCACACACACACACACACGGTACCGTGTCTCGGAGGCTGTCGACCATGAACCACTCCAGAAGTTTCTTGCCGACGTCCATTGGGCTGGACAGGAAGGTGCGGTAGGTCAACAGGAAGTCCTCGATGTAGGTGGGGTCAACCACTGACGGCTCCTCCACCAGGTGCATGATCAGACGCTCTGGGGTACCCTAGGGTGACAGACCACATACATGTGGTTATGGTGGGTGATACATTATTATATATCCTGCTGTTCTTTAATGATGTAATGTTATGATGAGGATGAACTACTGAAGTATTTTCTTGCCAAAGCCATGAAGACTGCATTGTAAAGGGATCAACATGCTTCTGTGTGGTTGGTCTGAAACCTACACCCAGGCACCAGGCAACAAGTTTGCGTCATACTTCCTGCAACCAAGGCATGACGTGGTGCGACACCAAATCTAATGCTCTCTTCAAACAGCAACTGCTGTTTCAAAAGAACATACAGTATGTTTTGCATACAATTGCAGTGTAACAACATTTTCAAAAGTAGAGCAATTAAAAGGTTTTTGATGTTTTAGAATCAAAGCTAAGCTAGGCTGGCTGTAGCCTGCAACTGAGAGGTTTCGCACACAACCCTGCATGCCAATTCACCAATGTGTGGTCCGCAACACCGAGATGGACGTTGTGTTGCTGTCCTGCCTTTGATTAAAACAATATGTACGTGTCAGAAAACCATGTTGGTAGGTGGTGTTGATGTCGACACCTGGTTGTGTTGCTTACTTTTGCTGCAGTCGCCCAAGCATGTACAGGCTTTAATAATAAAAATAATAATAATAATAAGGTTTATTAATAAAAAAAAACATTTCACTTGTTTTTTCCAAAGTTCAGCAAATACTTGAATAAACATATAATATAATAAATATAACATACATATATCACCTGATTTGATATTTTGGTTAAAAACGATTATCTAGAGCTACATTTCATAGTGTAATCATGCATCAACAAATGTGGACAGTATTACATAGTAACCCACACACGCACGCACACACACACACGTGTGTTTAATTGATGCCAAAATTCATCATAAAAGTGACAAAATCCATAAGGTTGCATGTATTGAACTGGGCTTTTGTCCTTATGCATACAAATGTACCGTATATAATCAGTCCTTGTTCCCTCCACATGACCACGACTGTAGTAGTAAATGCAATGGTTAATTCATTATTATAGGCATTATGCAGTATATAGGTATTAAGATAAGATAACATAGAACTTTATTCATCCCAAAGAACATTATTGTGCCAGAGGTCGCTCAAAAATACAAACAAGATAAGAATTAAAATAGAATAATAAATGTACAGGGTAAAAGCCTAATAGAATAACAATATCGGTAAGATATATTTAGTAAAAAAATAAGTTGCCAATGGTATTGAATAAAAACAGTAGAATAGTAAATGTACAGTTTAGAAGCCTAATAGAATCTTCCTCAACCCTCCCTCCCCTCCTCCTCCCTCACAGCTGATGACTTTGTCCCTTCTTTACAAAGTAGGTAAAGGACATCCTCCTTTACTCCTGCTGCTACTCTCCCTCCCCCTACACCCACCCCTACCTGCTTCGCCCCTCTGCCCAATGAAAGAAGTCAATAGGCTTGTTACATCCAACCAAGCCACCACCTGCCCCCTTGCCCCAATCCCATCCTCCCTTCTTCAAGACATTTGGGGCAACATCCTCCCCTTCCTCACCACCCTAATCAACACTTCCCTCAATTCAGGCCAGTTTCCAACGACCTTCAAGACTGCCAGAATCAAGCCACTCCTCAAGAAACTCACACCACAGACATCCGGAACTACAGACCTGTATCCTTCCATTAATTTCTCTCCAAAACCCTAGAATGTGCTGTCTCTACCCAACAATCCTCATATCTATCTCAAAACAACCTGCTAGAAACCTCATCAGTCAGGCCTGAAGGCCGCCCACTCCACTGAGACGGCCCTGCTCGCAGTACCCGTGTCCCTCTGTGTTGCCAGAGGCTCATCCCTCTATTCTGTGCTCATCCTTTTTGACTTGTCTGCCGTGTTCAACACAGTGAACTATCAGATCCTCCTCTCCACTCTGGCAGAGCTTGGCATTGCTGGATTTGCACTATCCTGGTTCACTTCCTACCTAACAGATCGCACCTATCAAGTCACATGGAATGGCTCCCGCACCCTTGAGACCAGAGTCCTCCCACAGCTCAGTACTTTCTTTTCTCCTTATACACTAGATTTATAGGCTCTGTACATTACATCCCACGGCTTCTCCTACCACTGTTATGTAGATGACACCCAACTGTTCCTTTCCTTCCCCCACTCTTGACACTCAAATCGCTAAATGCCTGGCTGTCATCAGCAAATGGAGGACTGCCAATCACCTGAAGCTTAACCTAGACAAGACTGAGCTTCTCTTCATGCTGGGGAAAGACTGCCCTCAGGTGGACCTACTTGTCACCATTGAGGACATTGAGGTCTCCCCTTCACCGACTGCAAGGAATTGGCAGGATCTGGCCCTTCCACACACGTGAATCAGCACAGATCTTGGTCCAAGTATTCGTCATGACTCGCCTCGACTACTGCAACCCTCTCCGGGCTGAACTCCCTGCCTCGGCAGGGATCAAACCCTTACAATGCATCCAGAATGCAGCAGCGCACCTGGTGTTCAACTTACTAAAATTCTCCAATGTAACCCCCCTCTTTGGCGACCTCCACTGGCTCCCGGGAATCACTTGCATTAGACTCAAGACACTGGTACTGGCCTATAAGACTGTCAGCGGAATTGCTCCTACCTACTTCAAAACATTAGTCAGACCCCATGCCCAGCTCGGGTGCTCTGTTCAAACAACTTCAGCAAGATGACTGCTACCACCCTCACTAAGAACAGTCAAAGATCGCTCTGCCAAGTCCCAACTCTTTTCTGTTTTGGCACTGCAGTGGTGGAATTAGCTCCTGGCTTACGTCAGAGTCGCTCACCAGCTTCCGCAAGAGCCTCAAGACCCACCTGTTCAGTTAACACAGAGCTGAAGTCAATAAACAAAAGTCTGACATAGATGTCCCTCCTGTCTAGGTGTTCTAGGGCAGTGTGTAGTGTCAGGGAGATGGCGTCATCCACAGACACGTCTGTGTCGCATACAAGCGGGTCGCCTGTATGCGAACTGGATTGGGTCCAAGGAGTCTGGAATAATGCTGTTGGTCATGTGTGTCATGACCAACTTCTCCAAGCACTTCATGGCTATGGGTGTTAAGATAAGATGAGATAAAACTTTATTCATCCTTAAGAAGATTCTAGTGCCATTGGTTGCATAGCAATAGAATAATAAACAGAGAAATAGAATAGAATAATTAAAATAAAATAACAAAGCCTAAGAGAAATATAAAAAATATAACAACAAGTTGGCAATGGTATCGGGAAGTAGTAGTGAGAAGTAGTATTGCACATGATGATGAAGGGTAATATTAAAAGGTAATAATTGAAGGGTAATAATAATAATAATAATGGTGAGAGGTAGTATTGAACATGATATTAAGCATATTAAGAATATCGCACATAATGAAGGGTAATGTAGCATGATAATATAGCAAGGATAATATTGAAAAGTACTGCACATGACATTAAGCATATTACACATGATGAGAGGTAATATTGCAAGGTAATATTGAGAGGTAACATGATATTAATAATAGCACGATATTGAGAATATTGCACATGATGTTGGGTAGTAATATTAATATTGCACATGATATTGAGAAAAATGCACATGCTGTTGAAAGGCACATGATCAGTGTTCAGTGTCTTATATTTCAACTGTCCTTTCCGCAGAAGGGGGAGGAGTTATAATGTTTGATGGCCACAGGCAGAAAGGACCTTCGTTGGCGTTCTGTGGTGCACCTCGGTAGTCTCAGTCTGCGGCTGAAGGTGCTCTGGTATGACTCCAGTGTGGCGTGCAGGGGATGAGAGGCATTGTCCATAATACTGAGTAGTATACTCAGCATCCTCCTCTCCGAGACCTCCACCAAAGACTCCAGTTCCACCCCCAGGAGAGAACCCGCTTTCCTGATGAGCTTATTGAGTCTGTTAGCATTGGCTGCCTTCACACTGCTGCCCCAGCACACAACAGCGTAGAAGATGACGCTGGCCACGACCGAGTGATAGAACATCTGCAGCATGGTTTTGCAGACGTTGAAAGATCTGACAAGAATCAGATCCAACTCAGTTCAAACCCTCACCCATGGTCATGAGCTTTGGGTAGTGACCGAAAGAATGAGATCGCGGATACAAGCGGCCAAAATGAGTTTCCTCCGCAGGGTGGCTGGGCTCAGATAGGGTGAGGAGCTCAGACATCCGGAGGGAGCTCGGAAGTAGAGCCGCTGCTCCGTCAGCTGAGATGGTTCGGGCATCTGATTAGGATGCCCCCCGGGCACCTCCCTTTGGACGTTTTCCGGGCACGTCCAACTGGGAGGAGACCCCGGGGCAGACCCAGAACCCGCTGGAAAGATTATATATCTCGTCTGGCCTGGGAACGCCTCGGGATCCCCCAGGAGGAACTAGAGAGTGTGGCTGGGGAGAAGGAAGCCTGGGGGGCCCTGCTTAGCCGGCTGCCACCGCGACCCGGCCCCGGATAAGGAGACCAAAATGGATGGATGGATGAAAGATCTGAGTCGAAAATACAGGCGACTCTGATCTTTCTTGTACAGGGCCTCTGTGTTTTTAGTCTAGTCCATCTTATTGTCTATGTGTACGGCGAGGTACTTCTATTCCTCAACAATGTCCACCTCGGTCCCCCTGATGCTGACTGCTTTCAGGTGGGTCTGTTGATTCCTGAAATCCACCACCAACGCCTTAGCCTAAGGACCCCTGTCCTTTGTTGATACAGCCCACAACGGCAGAGTCATCCGAAAACTTCTGCAGGTGGCAAAACTGTTAGCAGTATCTGAAGTCTGAGGTGTAGAGTGTGAACAGGAAGGGAGACAGAAGACTGAGGTGCTCCCGTGTTGCTCACTATTGTGTCCGACATGTTGCTCTGCAGTGTCACATACTGTGGCTGACCTGTGAGGTAGTTGGTGATCCAGGCCACTGGTGGAGCATCCACCAGTGGCCTGGATCACCAACTACCTCACAGTTGCAGTTTTGATGGCCTTCCAGAGGTTGCACTTGACCTTCTTGTAGAGATTAGAGCCCTGATTTAAAAGCGGTACTCTGTTCCCTTCATTTCTGATGTTAGGGTTCATCCATGGTTTGCAGTTTGGAAATGAGAGAACGTCTTGGTGGGAATGCATTCCTCCACCAGCCTGTTAATTTATCCAGTGATGTGATCTGCACACACATTCAGGTTTGTGGTCTTGAATACACTCCAATCCGTGACTTCCAGCCCACCCTGCAGCTGTAGTATGTAGTCCTCTGACCAGCGTTGCACCGTTCTCACTGTGGGCGTGGCTTTCAAATTTTGTAAACAGGAAGTAGGAGCACGGCGTCGTGGTCCAACCTGCCGAAAGCCGGTCATGCGTTGTAGCAGTGGTCAAGAGTCCTTCTATTTCTTGTCAGACAGGAGATGTGTTGATAATATTTTGGCATTACCTACTTTAAGTTGCAGTGGTTGAAGTCGCCCGCGATGATGGGGACGACCTCGGGGTTGTGATTCTGAAGTTTACTAAGCTTGCTGTAGAGTTCTCTCAATGCAGCGTTAGCATCAGCCCAGTACAGTACGGCCACAGACAGTTCAGCTCGTCAACCAGAGATTGAACGTTGGCCAGGAGAATGCTAGGTAGGGCTGGTTACCACCCCCTTCATCATGAGCCCCGCCTGCGGGGTCGTTTACACCTGCTCCCCGGAGACTGATTGCTCTGCTCAGGGGGTGCGCACCCCTGCCCCTGCTGCATTCCATTATCTCTCCGTATATCCACAGGTAAGTCCATTCTTTGTTCCGGTCTGCATTCTCGTACAAATCAACTGAAATGTTCCATAAGTCCAACAGTGTTTGGCGATCGTATGTGATAACCACTTTCGCACACATGGTAATAAATAAAACTAGATACAACTACACTATGAAACTACTTAAAAGTACGTAAAATAAATGTCAATGTAAATATAGGCAAGATATATTGAGTAACAAAATTGGCAATGGAATTGTAGTATTGCACATGATATTAAGAATATTGCACATGTTGAAAGGTAATATTGCAAGGTAATATTGCAAGTTAATATTGAAAGGTAATTTACCTTAAAAATATTAAAAAAATATTGAAGGAGTGAACCACCACACCAAGACCACTACTATACCTTGTATGGACATGTAACTATATACAAATGTGTTGATCCAAGTAGATTTGAGGAAGCACAAAAAACAACACATGACATGAATTGAAATGTGTTTTTAGGGAAGTATGTCATCTTCAGCAGTCTTTGTCAATGAGCTTCTCAGGAACGTGACAACAGTTGCCAGGAGCAACCATTCGTCTGACGAGGGGAAGAGAAACTCAAAGGTTTTGCTGTCTCTGGAAACAAAGTGTATTATGGAGGACCAAAACTGCCAAAATCTACAATAAATAAATGAATACATAAATAAAATCCTCAAATATCAAATTAATGTGCAGGTGAACAAATAACTTCATTTTGTAGTAATTTAATTTCATACGAAATTATATTCCAATTTATTATTTTCTGTGAACATTTGTGTTAATTTCCCTATTTATTTATTTCCATATTTATGTATTTTCATTTCTTCAACCATATGTTAATGATGGGGTGTGTCTTGCCTATCTAGGCATTAGCCATCATTGTTTGTGCACATTGTAGTCGCTATATTTAAGTGGGTAAGTGGGGGAGGGGGGGGGGAATCGTGTGTGGGACACTATGCAACGTGCGAAAATAGGGGCCAGCACCTGACCCTCTCGAATGCGGCCATCAACACCAACTGCTGCCAGGACGGAGCTTCACACATCCACACACACTGTGTTGTTAAACTACTGTATGTTTGGCCACTCCAGCAACACTGGCTGGCCCAACAAATCGTATTTTCTCCTTTAGAAAATGTGTTGATCACTGAAAATGCAACATGATAGTTTTGTGCTTAAACCGTGTGTGTCCTCACCTTGATGACGATGTGGCCCTTGCGCGTGCCGCTGCGGTCCAGCTCCCGGTGCTCCTTCACCATGACGATCTCACCCTCCTCCTCCACCTTGTGCGTGTTCTGCTCCACGTGGTTGAGGATGCGCCCGTAGTCTTCCTGGGCCACGCACACAAACTGCTCCCAGGAGACACCATGGGGGAGATGGACAGGTGCAGTTGGGGTGGGGGGGGGGAATTGGAGGGGGGGGGTGCTTCAGGTCAGTCTGAGGTCACATCAATTCCACTCACCGTGATACCGCTACATTGCAAAAGAGGACAGTGAAACAGAGGAGAAGCAGGTAGAGGGGGGGGAGGGAGAGATAGCTGTCCACTCACAAAACAAAGTATAAAGGATTTGGTTGCTTGCTTTTTCAATTTTTTACCAATGCAATTTTTTTTACCAGTCTTCTACTGCTGCATCTCCCTGCGATTGCAGACAGGAAATGATGCGAGCCACAGAGGAACAGGCTCATTTTTTTTTTTCAAAGAGGGGGCTGTAACTGGTAGCAGTTAAACTTTTTCTCCTGAGTTAAATTCACAAAGGTTTTGATGTGCTGTTGCTAAGTAGTACTGTATATCCAAACCAGTATCATAATATCACTGCATGACATAGCTTTGTAAATGTTATGATAGTGCAAGCCCGGATGCCCAGACAAAGATGAACTGTTTGCCGAATTTCTACAACCATTCAATTTGACTTCACACTGGTTATTGCTGAGGACCCAAAGAAGCACAGTGTCAAACGTGAAGTTATTTGGGTGAGCAAACGGCCAGCTAATAATAATACACTTCTACTACACAAAACAGATACTAAGTGCTTCACAGTAAAAACAAACACACACAAACTAATTAAAAGCCATGAAAATACACAAATAAGAGGCAACATTAAAAGATCAAATAAAATGCAAGAAGATTAAAACTAATTAAAATCAAGTAAAAAGCAGGCAGCTCAAGTAAACCAGGAAATGGTTTCCGTATGTATGTTTTAAGGGAAGACTTGAATGAGGACACTAAGGATTCTGACAGCCTTATTTCCTCGGGCAGGGCATTCCATAGCCTCGGGGCCCTGAGAGCAAAAGCTCTGTCCCCTTTGGTTTTCAGCCTGGACTCTGGAGTAGACAGAAGACCTCACAGATCTCAAGGTACGCAGAGGCTCATAAGGGAATAAAATGTCTACAATATAAGCAGGAGCCAGGCCATGGAGAGACTTCAAAATAGTCCATTAGATCTTAAAATCCATCCTAAAACAAACAGGGAGCCAATGTAAAGACGCTTAAACTGGGGTGATGTGATCGTACTTCTGGTTAAAAGCTTAGCAGCTGAGTTCTTTACAAGCTCTTACAATAATCAAGGTGTGAGGAGATAAAAGCATGTACAACAGTTTCTGCATCTCTAAAATGTAATATAGATCTTATTCTTGCGATATTTCTGAGGTCTAACAAGACACAGAGGCAGGCTTGAAATATTGTGACAGATCACTAGTAGATGGCAATATTTGTCGTGTGATATGCTGGGACCCAATAACAAGAATTTGTGTTTTATTGGAAATGAGCTGCAGAAAATGTATACACATCCAATTTTTTATCTCAGCCAGGCAATCGTGTAAAGAACTCAGCATACTAAGGTCAGTGGGCTTAAGAGGGAGGTACAATTGAGTGTCATCCGCAAAACAGCGGAAAGCATAACTTTGGATGACATCTCCCAAGGGGAGCATATATAACGAAAACAAAATTGGTCCTAAAATTGACCCTTAAGGCACACCATACTTGATATGGGAAAAAGACGACACAAAGTTATTAACAGAGACACAAAACTTCCTATTAGACAAATAAAATCAGAACCAGTCTAATGCAGTTCCAGATATGCCCACCCAGTGTCTCAGTCTGTCTAAAAAAATGCTGTGATCAATTGTGTCGAAGGCTGAGCTTAACTCGAGCAGCATAAGGATGGAACACATGCCTGCGTCAGCATTCATTAAAATGTTGTGAGTGACTTTGAGCAGTGCTGTCTCGGTACTGTGATGCCGATGGAAACCTGACTGAAACTTTTCAAAAACACAATTGTTCTTCACAGCAGCAAGACTTTTTTCAAGGATCTTAGAGATAAAAGGCAGTTTAGAAATTGGGCGATAATTATTAAGGAGGGTTGGATCAACCCCAGGCTTTTTTAGAACTGGTTGGACACAGGCAGATTTAAAGTAATCTGGAACACAACCAGTAGACAGCGAGCTGTTCAAAATAGGAATCCAGTGGGGTCCACCACATTCTATCACTTCAAATCAAAACTTGGTTGGAATTATGTCAACAGAGATGAATGATGCTCTCATATGGGACATAGTTTCCTAAAGTTGAGACAGAGTGATTGAGGAAAAATGACTCGGAGTATCCGAGGATCGTTCTCTTCATCTAAAAGGTGGGATTGGGGGTAATACTAAGCCTAATTTACGGTCTCCTCATTGTTGGAGATGAGACCCAGGATGGTGGTGTCGTCCGCGAACGTGAGGATGGTGTTGGAGCTGTGTGCGTCTACACAGTCATGCGTGTACAGGGTGTACAGAAGTGGACTGAGTAAGTAGCCCTGAGGGGCTCCGGTGCTCAGGGTCAATACAGAGGAGTTGAGACTGCCCATCCTCATCACCTGGGGTCTGCCCTTCAGGAAGTTCCCGTTGCAAATGGAGGAGTTTAACACCATGCTCCTGAGCTTGAGAACGAGCTTGATGGGCACAATAGTGTTGAAAGCTGAGCTGGAGTCAATGAGTTGGAGTCAATGAACTGTCAGGGCGATGGTGTCGTCCGTAGATCTGTTGGGACAGTATGCAAATTGAAGGGGGTCCCAGGTGTCAGGAATGGTGGAGCAGATGTGGGTTCTGACCAGCTGCTCGAAGCACTTCATGATGATGGGGGTCAGTGCTACAGGGTGGTAGTCATTCAGGCAGGTGATGGAAGGTTTCTTCGGTACAGGGACAAAGGTGGTCTGTTTGAAGCAGGTGGGGACTGCAGACTGGTACAGGGAGAGGTTGAATATAGAGGTGAATACCTCCGCTAGCTGGTCGGCGCACTCTCTGAGGACACGGCCTGGAATGCCGTCTGGCCCTGGAGACACCCATGGGTTTATTCTTTTAAGAGCTTTCCCCACTGTGGTAAGGGAGAGAGTGCATTCGTTCTGGTGTCTGTGATGGCTCGCAATAAGATAAGATAAGATAAAATCGAACTTTATTAATCCCGAAGGAAATTCTTGTGCCAGGTTGCATAGCAATACAATAAAACAATAGAGAAATAAATAGAATAATAAAAATAAGTAGATAAAAGATTTCCAAATGTACAGTCCTAGTAGCATAAAAATATAGGTGAAATATAAAAATATATAGGCAAGATAAGTCCGCAAATCCACACCAAATGGGTCTGGGGTCAGATAGTTAGACTCCAACTTGTCCCTGGAGGCTGTTCATCTGTTATCTCTGATGAACCTCAGAAAATAGTATTTGGACCTTCTCAAGGCCTTCGGGTCCCCAGAGTGATAGGCATGCCGTGCTTTTAGTTTAGCATGGACACAACCATTAACCCAGGGCTTGTGGTTGGGGAAAGTCCTAACATTGATCCTTGGGACGACATCATCGAAGCACTTAGAGATGTAGACTGTGACAGAGTCTGTATATTCATCAATGACCCCATTCGCTGCAACACAGAACGTCGGCCAGTCTGTGGTTTAAAAACTGCTCCGAAGAGGGGGGTTGTGTTCCTCCATCAAGCATTGAACTGCCCGATACAGTTTTTCCTATGTGCGCTAGCAGGGGAGTAAGAACTTTCGACCACTGCTACACGCCATTCATGAAAGGCTAGAAGGCTGCCTCTCTTTCCCCGTTAGGCAAGTCGGACCACGCCGTGATTTTCTTGCTGCCAGAGTACGAACAAAAGATAGTAAGAGAGGCGGTAGTGACGTGGGAAGTAAATCGGTGGTCCAACCAAATTGATGACGATATTCAGGACGCCATGAGCGACATCGACTGGGACATGTTCCGATCCAGCTCCAGTGACCATCATCCCCACAGTTAAGGTAAGATCCTTTCCTTATCAAAAAACGTGGGTCGATGGATCCATCCGCACCACCCTGAACACCCGTAATGCTGCCTAGAACTATGGCCTCATATCCGGCAACATGGACGAATACAAAGCGGCGTCCTACGAACCACAGCGATCGGTGAACGACGCAAAGAGGAGGTACAGAGATGAGCCCAGAGTGGAGGCGCAGATGGAGTAGCGTGACAACAGATGCCTATGGCAAGGGCTACGGACTATCACAGATTACTGAACCCCCTCAACTGTGAGTGTTGACGCATTGCCTAGTGGACGATCTGAACTCATTCTATGCACAGTTCGAGGTGAGCAACAACACAGCTAGCGGTACCGTAGCTGAAGTTCCATTGCTAGGGACGAGGACAATCTCTCTGTGACCAAGCATGACGTGAGGACGGCTCTGATGTGAGTGAACACCAGAAAAGCTATAATTCCTGACGGTATATCTGGACAAGTACTAAATACCTGTGCTAACCAGCTAGCTCCAGTGTTCACCACAATATTCAACCTCTCCCTGGCTGACTCCGTGGTCCCTGTGCTCAAGACTGCCTCTCCAGCATGCCTGAATGACTACCAACCGGTGACCCTCACCTCGGTGGTCTTGAAATGTTTTGAGAGACTGATCAAGAACTACATCTGCGCCTTCTTACCTCCCTCCATGGACCCGCTGCAGGCCAAACAGATCCACAGACGATGCTGTCTCCTGGGTAATACACAGCTCCCTCTCTCATCTTGATAGTCAGAAGGGGGGCTATGTGAGAATGTTGTTTGTTGACTTTAGCTCTGCTTTCAACCCCATAGTTCCCAGCAGACTGGCTAGCAAGCTGATTGAGCTGGGTTGGAAGGAAGTTGCTAACCTGTCACTCTGGCACGAAGACAACAGCGTCATGCTGTATGTCTCCAAAACCAAGGAGCTGATTGAGGACTTTAGGAGAACACAACAACATTGGAGGTCTTACACACCACTGGGGATTAATGGGACTGCAGTGGAGAGGGTGAGCAGCTTCAGGTAGCTGGGAGTCCACATCGCAGAGGATCTGACTTTGACTGTACACATTGACATTCTGGTGAGGAAGGCCAAGCAGCGCCTCTACCACCTCAGGCAGCTGAGGAAGTTCTGAGTCTCCCGGAGGATCCTTCAGACCTTCTACGCTGGTGTGGTGCCCACACTCCCATGCACACACTCACAAATAGGTAGTACACCGTACATGCACCCACAGTCTTACTACATAACTTATACGTATACTATACTTTATTTTTCATATTGCCTTGTTGTTGATATGCCTACTTGTGTGTATGCTTTACTGTTTATTTGCTTATTTGGTCATTTCTCATTCAAAAAAAGCTGTAAAGACTGTAAATAGTGTGGATATTCTGATTCTTTCCCTTCAATTTGTGATATTTATATTGTTCTGCTGCACATTCCACTGGGCATCATCACTTTTTCATTTCACTGCGCATCCTGTATGTGACAATTCAACTTCTTAAATGTTTGACAGACTGATTGCAGCCATGTGTGCAGGGAGTGCAGCCGACTGAAGCGCCCGACACCTCGGTTCAATGAGGGGAGAGGGCCTGAGATGAAGATGGACTTTCCACAGTTTTTAAGTTTGTTAAAAATACGGTTTTAAACCTTCAGACTGCTTATTTGTTCTGTCATTCATTCCAAAATGCTAAGGCATGCAGTGAGTTACTGCAGTTTTTGATTTGATGTCGGAGTGCGCAGTGGAAACGTGGGGCGAGGAGGTGTGGACACCGCCTGAGGAGAGATGTGTCCGCCAGCTTTTACCGTGGGGGTGAAAACCAGCTTCGATCGGTGGCCAGAGGGATTAACAACAATCCAAAACAAACAACGGCGCGACCGGCGCAGGGGGCACCGGGGGATGATGAGGAGGTGGCTGCGAGGACGAAGTGGGATGGAAGACTCCTGTCAGCAGGGGAACATCCTGCTGTACCGGGTAGTGAGCTGAATATCACAGGGCGGAGAAGCGCACGGAGGTGACTTCTTCCCCCTGCTATTCCTGCGTATTATGGACCAGGGCTCCTGGTTGAAAGTGGAGTTGTGGATTTTCGGGTTTGGTGTGAATGTAGCCTTAGCCAGCCTCCGTGCTGTAACCAGAGATTCCAGGAATCATTCGTCACCTCGGATCTGGTGAAGAGTGGAGACGCGTCCTTCCAGGTTGGCAATGATTTGGCTCAGATGAAGACAGTGGTCACACCCAGGTGGAGAGGTGAGTGGTGGCATGCTGGAGTCAGATGATAGCGTTAGAGGCCCAAATATGAGAGTCCGGCGAGTGGAGTGGTTGTATCCGGCAGGGATATATGTCATTGAGTCACTCGATTTACTCCAGATCAGATGTCTGATGGCAAAAATCTTTTCTCCAGTTAAAAAGTGTAAGTAATACAACAAGGATCTAACACGTTTATCATAAAATTGTGTCTTAAAACCAGGAAAAAAAAATGCAATTTTACCTGGTACCAGGCAGATAAACAAAAAGCCAAACAGGCACATTTTACAAGTGCAATGCACTAGTATGTGTAAATAAAAAAACAGAAACATGACTCAAAATGTTAATGCATAAAGTATAACTATAATACAAATAATAATTATTATAATATATAATTTAAACAATCGGAAATAGGGCTGCCATTCGCAGACATAATCGATGATGTTGACGTATATGTTGATGTATCTGTGGAAAATATTTAAACTTTGGGCACTTTATTATTAGAAAGGGGAGATTTCGACATTGTGGCTGCTACATACACTCATTACTGAAGTCATAATCAGTCTAGAATGTGGGCTTCCTCTCCATTGATTGACAGTGTATGCATATTGTGCTTGTTGGGATGCACACCTCATTTAATTATTTCATTTCTGACATTATCCTAAGTCTTTGTGTCGAGAATGTCATATATTGTGATATATACAGTATATATATATATCTATATATATTAGGGGTGTGCATCTCTCCAAAAAAGACGATCCGATACGTATCTAGATACATGGGGTACGATACGATTCAGGGACGATACATTTTTAAAATGGAACGATTCGATTCGATACGATTCAGTAGGATTCCATACGTGCGCAGAGCCTTCAAGCGGGTGGACATCCGGAAGGCGGCGGGACCAGACCACATCCCGGGGCGCGTCCTCAGAGCATGCGCAGACCAGCTGGCAGGAGTCTTCGCAGACATCTTCAACCTGTCCCTGTCCCAGGCTGTTGTTCCCGAGGTCTTCAAGATGTCCATCATCGTGCCTGTCCCTAAACACCCCAAGGTAACCTGCCCGAATGACTGGAGACCTGTAGCCCTCACCTCGATTGCCAGTAAATGCTTCGAGAGGCTGGTCAAGGACTTCATTTGTTCCATGTTGCCTGCCACACTGGACCCATGGCAATTTGCTTACCGTCAAAACAGATCCACCGACGACGCCATTGCCATGGCACTTCACACTGCCCTCTCTCACCTGGAGGGGAAGAACTGTTGTGTGAGAATGCTGTTTGTGGACTTCAACTCAGCGTTCAACACCATAGTTCCTGCCAAGCTCGACACCAAGCTCAGGAGTCTAGGCCTGCACCCGACCATGTGCAGCTGGATACTGGACTTCCTGTCGGGCCGCCGCCAGGTGGTGAGGATGGGCAGCACCACCTCAGAGCCGCTGACCCTCAACACTGGAGCCCCTCAGGGATGCGTGTTGAGCCCTCTCCTCTACTCCCTGTACACCCACGACTGCATGGCTATGCACAGCTCCAACGTCTTCATCAAGTTTGCTGACGACACGACAGTGTTGGGTCTGATCGCCGACGACGACGAGACAGCCTACAGGGGAGGAGGTTGGATCACTGGCACAGTGGGTGCCAAGAAAACAACCTCGCCCTAAACGTCAAGAAGACCAAGGAGCTGATCGTGGACTACAGGAAGCGGAGAGGAGAGCACGCCCCCATCTCCATCGACGGAGCTGCAGTGGAGAGGGTCAGCAGCTTCAAGTTCCCGGCGTGCACATCTCCGAGGACCTCACATGGACCACGCACACCACACACGTGGTGAAAAAGGCCCAACAACGCCTGTATTTCCTCAGGCGACTGAGGAAATTCAACATGTGCCCCCGCATCCTCAGAACATTCTACTCTTGTACCATCGAGAGTGTTCTCACAGGATGCATCACCGTCTGGTACGGGAACTGCACCGCACTGGAGCGTAAAACACTACAGAGGGTGGTGCGGACGGCCCAGTACATCGTTGGAGGTGAGCTTCCCTCCCTCCTGGATATATACACCAGGCGGTGCGTGGCCAAGGCCAAACGGATTATTAAAGACAATAACCACCCCAGCCACGAACTGTACACACTCCTACCGTCAGGCAGGCGATACCGCAGTATCAAATGCCACACAAGCAGATTCAGAGACAGCTTCCACAGTCAGGCCATCAGGCTGCTGAACAAGTTCGGCATCAATGTCTAAATGCTAGTGCTAAGTGTTGGTGCTAGTGCTGTGCTGGTGTTACTGCTAGTGCTGGTCCTGGTGCTAGTGTTACTGCTAGTGCTGGTGCTGGTGTTAGTGCTAGTCCTGGTGCCAACTGCTGGTGCTAGTGTTGTATCGACTGTCTGAAGGTATCCTGTGACATTCTGTGAATGTCAGCATACAGCATATAACAATGTATATTTTAGTACATCGATTTATATGTGTATGGATATTTTACTGTATATTTACTGTATTTACTTTAGATTTAATTTACTTATTTTATATAGAATCCTATATATAGTTTTATTTCTATTTTGTAATTTCTTATAATTACTATTCTTATAATTACTGTCGGCTGTCGGGCGTTTTGCACATAAAGTTTTTAACTCATTGCTTATACTAACGTGTAAACTGTGAAGTTACAATAAAAATACTTGACTTGACTTGACTTGATTCAATACGATTTGATGGGATATGATACAATCTGATAGAGTTCCTTGTTTAAAGTAGACAATCATTAAGTAAGTATTTTGTCACTTTTGACATGTGAATTCAGAAACATGTCATGTTTATTAGTGTAACATATTGCATTTTAAGAACTTTACAAAGCCCCTCTGACAATAAAACAAACTATTCAATTTCACTGTGCACAAGACATCCCTTGTGCACATTTTTTTGCAAACAGAACACAACAAAGTGTCAAACTGTAAGCACTCTTATAGAATATCAGTCTTTTAAAGCGTTGTTTTGCAATGTAACATGCGTTCACGTCAAGGGCGTATTTTTATTTTGGACATTGGTGGACATCACAGATATTGCGCCAAGGATGCGCAATTACGCTACCGTGAGGCGCGCGTCGGGCTCCGAGTCAGCGTCTCTGCGCGGGGGGGTGTTAATTTGCGGTTCTGATCCAGGGGTGGGGGGGGATGGATATCGCTGGATATTGGTGTGGAGACATGTCCCCAGCGTCCCCACTAAATTCTATGCCCATGGTTCACGTTGTGAATCGTATCGGACATTTTTTGTCTTTCCCTCGCAAACAGAGCGCTATCTAACGTTACTATGACAAGTCTTGCGAGAGTTTTATGTGTGTGTGTGTGTGTGTGTGTGTGTGTGTGTGTGTGTGTGTGTGTGTGTGTGTGTGTGTGTGTGTGTGTGTGTGTGTGTGTGTGCAGGGCCGGACTTAGGGAGGTGGGGGCCCCTGGGCTTGAGTCATTGTTCGGGCCCTACCTACACCAAAAATTATAAGCTACAACTACAACTACTAAGCATCAACGACTGGTTTGAAAAACCCAGTAAGCTTCTGCATTTTTCCCATGGTCTCCCTTTCGTGTTCCTCTTTTTCATTTTTCTTTTTAGCGCTCCACTCTCGTACCTCCAAGTCCTATCCGCCATGATCAGTGACAGATAGCGCGCCAAAGATGATGCCCCTGCCCTGACGTCCACGTAAACCTTTCCATTGGCAGAAGCGTAAACCAATCAACAAAGCTAAATATGACGTAGGCGTACGTTTTCCAATTTGAACGTAATTTGTGAATTCGATTTAAAGGGGCCTCGGCCAGTCCAGCGACCGGAATATTACTTTGAATTGTTTTTTTTTATGAAATTCATGAAATGTATTCATACATTTGGATTAATTTCGGGGCCCTTTGTAGTCCGGCCCAGTGTGTGTGTGTGTGTGTGTGTGTGTGTGTGTGTGAGTGTGAGAGAGAGAGAGAGAGAGCGCTGCAGACACTAAGCAGACGGAGGATTCAGCAGCACAGCAACAACATAAAACCGATTCATAACTTTGTGATCGGGCCATCGGCCGGTTCATGCTACGTTTAGACCGATCCAGGGGTCCGTGTACCGATGCACTCGCATCCTTTAAATCAAAACCGATTTTCCGATTCAAATCGGTTATTTGTTACACCCCTAATATATATATATATATTGTGATCAATATAATTTAAGTTTAGGGAACATCGGAAATGTTACTATATCTTATGTATCTTACTTCTCTTCTACATGTTAAATAGTGAAAAAGTGTTTGTGTTTCCTCCTTTCTTTATCTCTTACACTCAGTCAAAGGCAAAGCCAATTGTATGAGTTTTTGGATTAAAATTTAGCGTTGATATTAAAAATAATCTATAGATTAATTGATGGAGAAATAATTATTAGAAGCCCTAATTGGAAATATTTGGGGTCAGAGGTAAACTTCAGGCTGGCCTCTACATGCTGTGACATCACCAGTGCCGTGCTCACGCTCACCTGGCAGTCATCTCCCTTGGTGCGGACCTCTCCGTTCATGTACTGCTTGTCGAGTGAGGGCAACAGGCCGAAGCTGTTGCCCATGCAGAGAGTCTCCACCCGGGCCTCGCTGTGGCTGATCTCCACCGTCCCATTCAGGATCACGTACCACAGGTCCAGCTGTGGACAGAGGAACACAGGGCAGATGAATACGATACGTTTAGTATTTCTAAAATATGGGTGAGTCAAGGGTGCTGCTGTATTGTTCAAGTTGTAGAAGCCAGAAACATAGATATTGTGATATTATCAGGGCTGTCAACGCTAACGCGTTAACGCTTGCGAATAATCTGGAAACCTAAATGCGTTGTACGCAAATTAATCACATTACCAATTTTGACCCAAACTTCCTCCCGTATTTTTAAATCGGAAAATTCCAATTTAAAAAGCTTACAGATGGAAATTTAGATAAAAAGAAAGTTGTGTGCACATATTGTAGTGATGAGCTGTCTTTCCATCGAAGCACAACAAGTCTGAAGTACCATCTTCAGGCAAAGCATGTGTTTGCTATTGCTAATGCTAACGCAAGCACTGTGTGTCAGGTGGGGTAGCCAGGTATCCAGTCATGATCACAGCAGCACCCTAGATAATGGGAACAACATGATGGTTAGATGGAGCACAGTAAATAGGGAACATACAAGTAACCTCAAATCTCGTACCCATCGACAGCTAGGGTAGGCTAGTGCTAACAGTGTTGATGTAGCTCTAATTAGAGCTGAGGGGCACTCCTATCAGCCAAAGGCAAGGGTAAATAGGTGGGTTTTAAGTCTAGCCTTAAATATATCAGCAGAGTCAGCCTCCATGATTACAGGTGGCAGACTGTTCCACAGATAGGGTGCTCGATAAGAGAACGCCCTGTTTCCTGCTGATTTTTGATTCACTTTTGGAATTGATAGAAGGCCAGCCCCTGAAGACCGGAGCGGGCGAGAAGGACAATAGGGAACAATAAGGTCCTTCAGGTACGATGGTGCGGACCCATGCAGGATCTTGTAGGTAAGAAGTAGCACCTTAAAATCTGATCTGGCATTTATTGGGAGCCAGTGGAGGGAAGTGAGAATAGGAGTAATGTGGTCAAACTGTTAGAAGTCTAGCAGCAGCGTTCTGTACAAGCTGGAGGCTTTTTGTAGTTGAGCTCGGTAGGCCAGAGAACAGTGCATTACAGTAATCCAGTCTGGATGATATAAATGCATGGATGAGTGTCTCTGCGTCCACGGCGGATAGCATTGGTCTAATCTTGGCAATATTTCTGAGATGAAAGAATGCAGTTCTGGTGATACTTTTTACATGCTGATCAAAAGAGAGCGTAGGATCAAGCAGAACACCAGGATTCTTGACGCAGGAGCTTTGGGCAATAGTGGATCCCTCAAGGCAGAGTGTGACATTATCGAGTTGTGATTGATTATGCTTCGGGCCGATGATAATCATCTCAGTTTTCCCCGTATTTAGCTGCAAGTAATTTTGGGACATCCATCTTTTAATTGCAGCCAGGCAGGATTCAACCTTTTGGATCTGTTGGATCTGGGGGGAGTCTTTTGATCCAATGGGAATGTAGCAGTGAAAGCTAATACCATAGCTGCGAATAATATCACCATGTAGATTGCAAAGAGCAGTGGACCAAGGACCGACCCTTGGGGAACACCAAAGCTTAGGTTGCAATGCTTCGATTTTGAATCCTTGCAGACAACAAATTGTGTTCTGTCTGAGAGGTAGGATCTGAACCAGTGAAGAGCAGTGCCTTTAATGCCGACATAATGTTGGAGACGCTCAAGGAGGATGCTATGGTCAATTGTGTCAAAAGCGGCGCTGAGGTCAAGCAACACTATCAGGGAGTCACCACTCGATCGCTACACACACGATCTCCAGTGAGGTAGATATCTGGGCATAGTTAAACTATTGTGGCGGTTGGAGAAATAAGAAGAAAATTGTCTTTCACAGTCTTTTTATTGCTTAGCAAAACCATGAGACACAGACTTAATTAGCATGAAATGTAACGCTGGGGTCATCAAACCAAACAGCCATGTCAACCATGGTTTCAGCACTACGTTCCTCAAAACACTTACAACATTAATATATGACTACTAACAATTTAACAACACTGAACAATCATGCATAACACCTTTAGAACTTAATAACATAATTCGTAATTCTCAAAGTCTGAACACAATGCATGCTGGGAAACAGGGAGGCACAATGCTAACTGTGTAGTCCCGTCGCTACACTATGTTATATGATTGTGTGTTTAACTGGTTATTGATATTGTCGGACGATATTGTAAACACATTTTGCCTTCTTCCCTTATGTTTTGATCTAAAGTCCGAGTGGATTCCCGTCCATTGTTAGATCTGTACATGCCCCTCTCTTTTGGTTTTCTCTCACTTTTACCAACAAAGCGCATACATCTCGTTTTAGTGTTTTGATATTAGTATTAGAAGTGAGTGATTCAAATCCTCCTGCCTAGTCACTCACTGATCACGTAGATTCCTTTGTGAGAAACACCTCCCCCTAATAAACATAAACCATAAACATAAACCATATACCATAAACATTCTTATATTATAACTATTTGTGGTCTTTGCTTGAATATTGTGTTGATGCCAGCCTCTGTCGCGTAAAGAACTCAGAATCCTTCAATCTTTACTAGCTTTTGAAATGGTAATTATTGATAGTATAGTTCCAATTTGATAGCTTAGTATATCTTATGAGACTTAATCCACTGTCTGGTTATTGGTCCCTGATTTCAGGGTGGTGCCCCGTTATTAATTCAGATTAATACCTTTTTAATTTTAATAATTAATAATTTTCTTTTATTGTTATTAATTCTAAGCTAATAACCGACCGTAGGACCTAAAATAAGCAACCTTAACTACCCCGATGTAATGGCGCACCTAATCGATTACAAATGGCAACTGCACTCATTCGCTTTAGGTGTTGGATGAAATGAATGAAGGGCATTTTGCTGAAGCATGCGCCAGTTTATTGAAGTTGCAGAGGAGTGTGAGATCGCGGACAAGACCACCACTGTAGGAACAGATAGTGCTCCCAATATGATAGCGGCAGCAAGAATACTACCATACGAGCATATGCCCCGTGTAGCACACATTATACAGAGGGTAATCACAGTGGCTCTCTGTGACAGCGGGTTTGTCAATGCTTTAGCCAAATGTCGGAAAATTGTTGGGCATTTCAAACACAGTCCAGCAAACACCGCAGAGCTGAAAGTTCAGCAAGCCTCTCATGGGCAAGAAGAGGAGTCACTCGTCCAGGATGTAACAACACGCTGGAATTCAACTCTTGAGATGATAAATTGGGTCCAACACAACAAAGTCCCACTGAAGGCAACATTGGTGCAGCAGAAGCACAAGTTAACCATGCTAACCTCAGCTGAATTTGACAGGCTGGCAAAGTTGGAAACACAGCTGGAGCCATGCAGGTAAGGTGATTTCCCTATCCTCTTCACTTTAAATTTATGACAAATCCAATTAATATAATATATTATTGCATTTTAGAAAAAAAATTAGGCCTGTCCCATAAATGGGTGTTATCTGAATGAAATTTGTAAAATTGTGGCATTAATTCTGTTGGTCTTGTGTGTTTGTAGGTACGTCACTGAGCTCCTGGGTGGTGACGAATATGTGTCCTGCTCTGTGGTGCTGCCTGCACTCTGCCACCTCTTGCGCACAATGGAGGCCTCAGATGTTGACACTGCCTATGTAGTGCGCTTCAAGGCTGCCCATATTGCACAAAGGTACTTAGCTACACCTGCTTCAACAGTGCCATGTGAGAGACTGTTTTCTCTGGCAGGCCACATTGTGCAGAAGAAGAGGTCAGCTCTGTCAACTGAAAATGTCAACAAACTAGTCTGCCTGAGCAACTGGTAAAAAAGAAGAGTAGACTTTAGGTTGACTGGAGCCCTAATATAGACAGTATATATATATATACATATATATAGTATATACTGTGGCGGTTGGAGAAATAAGAAGCAATTTGTCTTTCACAGTCTTTTTATTGCTTAGCAAAACCATGGTTTCAAAACACTTACAAACAAAATGCATGCTGGGAAACAGGGAGGCACAATGCTAACTGTGTAGTCCCTTCGCTACACTGCCCCCACCAGCATCGACTGTCCTCAGCCGACAACAAAGTCATTATAGCGACGGGGAAGCCGTCCCCGCCGCCTACGAACAGGCGGGGTCGCAGGTCTGTGGGTGTTGGAGGAACCGTGCTGGGTGAGCTGGATGTCTTTCAGCCAAGGGGCAGTAAGTTGCCAATCGGTCCCGATGCAAAACCACCACCCGCCCCGGGGCACACAGCTTCACCCGGTACACAACATCCGAAAGCTGCTCCAACACCTCACAGGCAGCCAGGAACAAGCGGGAGCAAAGCAAAAGCGGGCATATGACACTCGTTGTCAGGGTCGCTCCTTCGCTTCTGGAGAGAAGGTGTGGGTCTACAATCCAATTCAGAAGAAGGTAGTCTCACCCAAACTCACCAGCCAGTGGGTGGGACCCTGTGAGGTGTTGGAGCAGCTTTCGGATGTTGTGTACCGGGTGAAGCTGTGTGCCCCGGGGCGGGTGGTGGTTTTGCATCGGGACCGATTGGCAACTTACTGCCCCTTGGCTGAAAGACATCCAGCTCACCCAGCACGGTTCCTCCAACACCCACAGACCTGCGACCCCGCCTGTTCGTAGGCGGCGGGGACGGCTTCCCCGTCGCTATAATGACTTTGTTGTCGGCTGAGGACAGTCGATGCTGGTGGGGGCAGTGTAGCGAAGGGACTACACAGTTAGCATTGTGCCTCCCTGTTTCCCAGCATGCATTTTGTTTGTAAGTGTTTTGAAACCATGGTTTTGCTAAGCAATAAAAAGACTGTGAAAGACAAATTGCTTCTTATTTCTCCAACCGCCACAGTATATACTATATATATGTATATATATATATACTGTCTATATTAGGGCTCCAGTCAACCTAAA